>PISX010023353.1:0-29901 GCA_004024625.1 Mellivora capensis
TTGCTGCTATAAACATTTGGGTGCACGTGCCCCTTCGGATCACTACGTTTGTATCTTTAGGGTAAATACCCAGTAGTGCAATTGCTGGGTCATAGGGTAGTTCTATTTTCAACTTTTTGAGGAACCTCCATGCTGTTTTCCAGAGTGGTTGCACCAGCTTGCATTCCCACCAACAGTGTAGGAGGGTTCCCCTTTCTCCGCATCCTCACCAGCATCTGTCATTTCTTGTCAATTTTAATTGTTAATTTTAGCCATTCTGACTGGTGTGAGGAGATATCTCATCGTGGTTTTGATTTGTATTTCCCTGATGCCAAGTGATGTGGAGCACTTTTTCATGTGTCTGTTGGCCATCTGGATGTCTTCTTTCCAGAAATGTCTGTTCATGTCCTCTGTCCATTTCTTGATTGGGTTATTTGTTCTTTGGGTGTTGAGTTTGATAAGTTCTTTATAGATTTTGGACACTAGCCCTTTATCTGATATGTCGTTTGCAAATATTTTCTCCCATTCTGTCAGTTGTCTTTTGGTTTTGTTAACTGTTTCCTTTGCTGTGCAAAAGCTTTTGATCTTGATGAAATCCCAATAGTTCATTTTTGCTCTTGCTTTCCTTGCCTTTGGTAATGTTCCTGGGAAGATGTTGCTGTGGCTGAGGTCGAAGAGGTTGCTGCCTGTGTTCTTCTCAAGGATTTTGATGGATTCCTTCCTCACATTGAGGTCCTTCATCCATTTTGAGTCTATTTTCATGTGTGGTGTAAGGAAATGGTCCAATTTCATTTTTCTGCAAGTGGGTCTCCAATTTTCCCAACACCATTTATTGAAGAGACTGTCTTTTTTCCATTGGACATTCTTTCCTGCTTTATCGACGATTGGTTGACCATAGAGTTGAGGGTATATTTCTGGGCTCTCTATTCTGTTCCATTGACCTTTGTGTCTGTTTTTGTTTACTGGCTTCAATTTAATGCTATCAGCTGCATTAACCTCTAACAAGAGATTCAACCTGTCCTTTGAAGTTTTGAAGTCAGACATCTAGCTATAAACATTCTAGATGACATCTTCTTCCACTAGAATACTGCTTTTTTTTTTTCATTGAAAATCTTTAATGTAGCCACCTTCATTATCTTGGCTAAATTTTCTGCATAACTTGCTGCAGTTAGTTTTCTTTAAGATTTTATTTATTTCTTTATTTTTCAGAGAGAGAGAGAGAGAGAGAGAGCGAGCACAAGCAGGCAGAGTGGCAGGTAGAGGCAGAGAGAGAAGCAGGATCCCTGCTGAGCAAGGAACCTGACGTGGGACTTGATCATGACCTGAGCTGAAGGCAGCTGCTTGACCGACTGAGCCACCCAGGAATCACACTTGCTGCAGTTTCTTCATCAGCATTTGCTTCTTCACTTTGTACTTTTATGTTATGGATATGCCTTCTTTCTTTAAACCACATGAATCAACCTTTATTGGCTTCAGACTTTTCTTCTGCAGTTTCTTCACCTCTCTCAGCCATCATAGAGTTGAAAAGAGTTAGGGCCTTGCTCTGAATTAGGCTTTGGTTTAAAAAAAACTTTATGGTTGGTTTGATCCTCTATTCAGGCCATTTAAACCTTCTCCATATCAGTAATAAGGCTCTTTCATTTTCTTATCATTCATGTGTTCACAGGGGCAGCAATTTTCATTTCCTTCAAGAACTTTTCCTTTGCATTTACAACTTGGTTAACTATGTGGCACAAAAGGCCTAACTTTTTGCCTATCTTGGCTTTTGACATGCTTTCTTTGCAAAACTTAATTACTTCTAACTTTTGATTTAAAGTAGAAGATATACTACTCTTCCTTTCACTTGAACACTTAGAAACTACTGTAGGTTAATTGGTCTAATTTCAATATTTTTGTGTCTCAGGGAGTAGGGAGATCCAAGGAGAGGTGAGGGACAACCTTTGGTGGAGCAGTCAGAACAAACATATCATTTAGAGATTAAGTTCACCATCATATATGGGTAGGTCCATCACAGCCCAAAACAATTACAATAGTAACTAGTAACATCAAAGACCACTGATCACCATACCAAATATAATAATAATGAAAATGTTTGAAATATTTAAAGATTTGCCAAAATGTGAAATAGATGGGAAGTGAACAAATGTTATTGTAAAAATGGCCCAAATAGACTTGCTCAATGCAGGATTGTCACAAAACTTTGATTGGTAAAAAACAAATTTGGGAAACAGTGTTGAGATTCCTCAAAAAACTAAAAATAAAGCTACCCTATGACCCTGCAAATGCACTGCTGGGTATTTACCCCAAAGATACAGATGTAATGAAAACAGGGCCATATGTACCCAATGTCCATAGCAGCAATGGCCACAATCGCCAAACTGTGAAAAGAGCCAAAATGCCCTTCAACAGACTAATGAATAAAGAGGATATGGTCCATACATGCAATGGAATATTACGTAGCCATCAGAAAGGATGAATACCCAACTTTTGTATCAACAGGGACTGACCTGGAGATTATGTTGAGTGAAGTAAGTTGAGCAGAGAAAGTCAATTACTTACTCGTAGAAACAAACTGAAAGTTTTGGAGTGGTGGGGGATGGAGGGATGGGTGAGCCTGGTGATGGGTATTAAGGAGAGCACATATTGCATGGAACACTGGATGTGGTACATAAACAATGAATCTTGGAACACTGGAAAAAATAAAATAAAATTAAGATGTTAGGAAAAAAAAAACCTCCACAGTGTCTGCAAAGTGCAATTAAAGGGGCTATCCCAATATTTATTTGGTCTTCTTCAAGTTCTTCATCTTAAAGTGGACCGGCCATCTGCTTGCTGTCTTTATGATCATACAGGAAAGTGAAGCTTGGTTTATGGGGCAACATGGTAGAAAGGAGGGTGAATAACTGAGTGCTAAGTTTTAAATGTACATTTGTCACTCCCTCTTTTCAAAAGCTCCTTCCTGAGTGTGCAGTGACCAGTATTGCTGTTGATGGTGACAGTGGTATGCTTGCAATTTTATTGCCAGTATTAGTTTTGACAACCAGGAACATATATGAAAGCACCTCAGCTCATTCTGAGTATTGCACTGAGTGAAGCCATAGGTTTGGGGTGATTGGAATGTGTCAAACCATGTCCTAGAAAGCTTTAGTTAGTGAACATCACTGTCGGAGGTACCACCTGGTGGCCCAGAAGACTCACCCTGTCCTCTTTCCTCAGTCTTTTCTAGTTGACCAGTGAAGATGTCCCCATCATTCCCAAGGATGTGGAAGCTGGAGCCTCAGCTACAGAACTTGTCCCCCCCTTCCCCTCACCCTTCCCTGTCCCTGCCATCCCTCTTGAACCTTGCATTCCTGCCACTCCTCTCAACCATCCTGTCATGGACGACCCAGAATTACACCTGGTTGTCATTTTTGAATCTGGACTTTTAGCCGCAGCACCCACTGCCATCAGCCTATTGTTCCAATCAGCTGTTTTTGGTGCCTCTGTTGCCTTCCTGGTGAAGTTAGTATGCAAAGACTGGAAAGCAAATCCCTCAAAACCTTAGAAAGAATTCAACTTTGGCAAAACATCCTATTAGTTAACTTTGATGTCGCTCAAAAATAAAAACAAAAACAAAACAAAATGAAATCCAGCATTTAGATTATCTTTACAATGCTATGGTAGGTACCATTTGGTCCTTCTGTTTTACTGGCAGGAAGGTGTGTCTGTGTTGTGAAGTAACCTGTGCTCTACAAAGCAGGCTACAGTTTTGATTTACTACCAAGAAAGGAAAAAAAAGTGCTAAGCAAAAGCTAGATTTCAAAAAAAAAAAAAAGCATAAACTTAAAAAAAAAGAACAAAAACACCTTTAAACATAAAAGTAATGAAAGAAGAATGCCTGGAATGAGCAACCATCAGATGAAGCAAAAAACAACAACAACAACAACAACAACAACAACAAAAACAACCAAAAACCAAAACCAAAACAAACAAACAAACAAACAAAAAACTAAAAGTGACACAGAACTTGGAGAAAATTGATTACTAGTCTCCTTCACAGTGCTCCACTCTCCCCATCAAATACATGATTTTAAAACATATTAAGCAGCAGGGATAATAAATCAATGGCAGTTTGTCGACAGGTACAAAACTGTGGCTTCTTGAAGAAGAAGAGAAAGCGGAAGATTTGATAGATGAGTTTTACAAAAGTACTCAGTGTATTTACAGATGAAGAAAAAGTTGAAATCTTTTTGAAGGAAGACAAAGAAAATGTATGTAAACATTACCTAAAATAACTGACTTTCTCATTCAAGGCAGTTCTCAAATTGAGGTTACAAATGTGGGTCAGGATCATTGGATGATGACATTAGCTTAGGTGAATATAATCCTGTACCATACATATATTTTTCTCATTCTGATCAATATAAAAGTTTGTGTCCAAATAAATACAAGAAAAAATATCACTTACAAATTTAATGTGAAGAAAGAAAGCAACAAGCATAAGGGAAAGAATATCTGTATCAACTGTACACCAGGTCTGACAAACAAAAAGCACCTACTGACTGACATTTACAAAGTTTCAGTTAATGTGAATGGTGAATATCACTTGCTCTCCCAAAACCAATTTTAAAGCCCCCCAAAGGAAAATGAATAATATCAGTGAAAGAACTGCTGTTGCCATCAATAAATAAGAAGGAGAGCTGCAGCCATGGAGGAGTCACTTGAAGTACCAGGATACTGGTGAAGAGGAGAGGTAGGAATGATAAATAACCCTGAAAATCTGCCTTTATCTGAATCATCTGAGGTAACTGAAGAAGGTCCATGCCTTATCACTGCTTTTACCAACCAGAGCAGAAAGAAAGTTCAGAAAAAATAAAATATAGAGTTTCAAAACTCAGAAGTGCCAAGTTGCAGGAGAAAATTCAGATTCAAGACTGTGGAGGAGGTAGAGTAAGATGGCAGAGGAATAGGACCCTAGCCTCATATTGTTCTACAAACACAACTAGGTAACTATCAAGTCATCCTAAAAACGCCAGAAATATACCTGGAGCTTGAAAAAACAAGCTCCAAAACAAAAGGGAGAGAAGAGACCATTTGAAGAAGATAGGAAGTGCATAGATGTGGTTTAGGGGAGAAATGGATTGCAGCTGCTGTGGAGGGGAGGGATCCATGGATGTGGAGAAGGACGAGAGTGAGAGAGGAGCACATACACAAGGAGAATGTTTCCCCTAAGCTACTGGCTTGGAAAACATGGGCCTAATTTCATGAGTTCTTGAAACCACCAGAGCTTATAGTCTGGAGTTTTAAAGGTCAGCAGGCTTGGCTGGGTTAGAGACCAGAAGGCACTACAGTGTTCTTGGAGGTAAAGTAGGCAAACAACCCATGAGTACACAGATTGGAAACAGTGACCTAAAGAACACCTGGGGCACACACTGGGGAGATTATTAGCTCTTCTCATAGTGCCTCTCTGAGAGGCACCATTCACAGAGACACCTCTCCAGGAGCAAAGGAGTGGGCTGATAGCATTTCCATCCCCTGCCCTCAGCATAAACACAGAGCAAACTGTGGGAAGCTACATAGCTCTGCTATGGCTGCTCAACTTGCATACACCAAGTCCTAACCCCTGCACTCTGTTGGGGCTGCCCTTTTCATTCAAACTTCCCTCAATCCCACTGTGGTGGGCCACTCCCCCAAAAGAGCAACAAAAACTCCTTCCCACTTCATGTCTCCAGACCAGAGAGCTCTTCAGGGCTTCAGTTCTGGTGGAGGTGTTGAAAGGTCTCATCTCACAAGCAGATCAGAGAACACCTAGCTGAAACTCAGCACATTCAGGCCAGGAACCAAACACTGCACATACCCGACAATGAGGGCCTCTGCAGATGACTGACCTAAAGGACCAAACGGCCAAAATACAATAGCAGAGCACATGCAGCACACACCAGCGATACTCCCTGAAGCACCAGGCCCTGACCACTACATGACCTCTTTTTCATAAGACCATTACTTTCAAGAGCAGAAGACATAACTGGGTTTTCTAACACAGAGAAGACAGCAGAAACTTAGACAAACTTCAAAGACAGATGAATGTATCCCAGATGAAAGAATAAGACAAGAGCACTGCCAGAGATCTAATTAAAACAAGTATAAGTAACATGCCTGATGGAGAATTTAAAGCAACAATCATTAAGGATGCTCACTAGGTTTGAGAAAAGAATGAAAGACTTCACCGGAGGCCCTTACCACAGAGATCAAAGAGTTAAAAGAGAATCTATTGGAGATGAAGAGTGCAATAAATGACATTGGATACAGACTTGAGGCAAAGAACAACAGGATGGAAGAGACAGAGGGACAAACTAGTGACCTAGAAGAGAAAGCAATGAGCTCAACAAAGGAGAGAAAGAAGTATTATGCAAGATGTGAATAGACTTAGGGTATTCAGTGACTCCATTGACACAGTAACATTCATATTATAGGAGTCCATGATGAAGAAGAGATAGAAAAGGGGACAGAAAATTGATTTGATGAAAATATAGCTGAAAACTTCCCTAATCTGGAGAAAGAAACAGACATCTAGATCCAGGAAGCAAAAAGATCTCCCACAAAATCAACAAAAAGAGTCCAACACCAAGACATATTGTAATTAAATTTGCAAAGTATACTGACAAAGAAAATATCTTAAGAGCAGCAAGACAAAAGAAGTCTTTAAATTACAAGGGAAAACATATAAAGCCAGCTGGGGATTTTCCAACAGAAGCTCGGCAAGACAGTTGGGAGTGGATTAATATATTCAAAGTGTGGAAAGGGAAAATATGCATCTAAGGATACCTATCAGGCAATGCAATCATTCAGAATAGAAGGAGAAATAGAGTTTCCCAGAGAAACAAAAAATTAAGGTGTTTGTGACCACTAAACCAACAAATATTAAAAGGGACTCTTGGAGCGCAAAAGAGAGACCAAAAGTGACAAAGACAGGAAAGGATCAGACAAAATTTTCAGAATCAATGACAAAACAAGTAATAAAATGGCACTATTTAGTATCTAACAACAATTGTTTTGAATGTAAATGGACTAAAGACTAAAGACTCAAATAAGAAGTCACAGGATATCAGCATGGGTTTTTTTTTTTAATTTATTTATTTGTTAGAGAGAGAGAGAGAGCGAGCATAGGCAGACAGAGTGGCAGGTAGAGGCAGAGGGAGAAGCAGGCTCCCAGGCGAGCAAGGAGCCCGATGTGGGACTCGATCCCAGGACGCTGGGATCATGACCTGAGCCGAAGGCAGCCGCTTAACCAACTGAGCCACCCAGGCGTCCCTCAGCATGGGTTTTAAAAACACCCATCTATATGCTGCTTACAAGAGACTCATCTTAGATTTAAAGACACTGGCAGATTGAAAGTAGGGGAAGGAGAAATATTTATAATGTGAATGGATGTCAAAAGAAAACTGGAGTAACAATACTTATATTGGACAGACTAGCCTTTAAAGACTGTAACAAGAGATATATAAGGGTACTAACAAACTTAGGGTTTTGGAGGGGAGAGGGGTAGGAGGTTGGGTGAACCAGATGGTGGGTATTATGGAGGGCACATATTGAATGGCACACTGGGTATAATAAACAACAACATAACATAAACAACAAATTCTGGAACACTAAAAAGAAATTTTAAAAAATAAGGTCACTATATAATAATAAAGGATACAACCCAACAAGAAGATATAACAATTATAAATACTAATTCATCCAACATAGGAACACCCAAATATATGAAACAATACCAAACATAAAGAAACTAATCAATAATAATGTTATAATAGTAGGGGACCTTACCACCCATTTATATGAATGGACATATCCTCTAAACAGAAAATCAACAAGGAAATAATGGTTTTGAATGATACACTGGACCAATAGGACTTAACAGATATACTCAGAACATTACATCCTAAAACAGCAGAATACCCAATCTTTTCAAGTGCACATAGAACAGTCTCCAGAGTAGATAATTTATTAGGTCACAAAACAGGCCTCAACAAATACAAAAAAGATTAAGATCATACTATGCATCTTTTTGGACCACAATGCTATGAAATCAGAAATCAACCAGAAGAAGAAAAATCTGAAGAACCACAAATACATGTAGGTTAAATAACATGCTACTAAACATTGAATCAGGCAACCACAAAAATCAAAGAGGAAACCAAAAATTACATGGATAACATGAAGATGAAAACACAATGGTCCAAAACTTTTAGAATACAAGAAAAGCAGTCCTAAGAGGGAAGTATGTGGCAATACAGGTCTACCTGAAGAAGCAAGAAAAAAATCTCAAATAAACTACCAATCTTACACCTAAAGGAGCTAGAAAAAGAACAAAAAATGAAGTCTAAAACCAGCAGAAGTAAGGAAATAGTAATGATTAGAGCAGAAATAAATGGTATAGAAACTAAAAACCAAAACAAAACAGAACAAAAAAAGAAAGGAAAAAAAAAAAGAAAAGGAAAGTAAAAGAAAAAGAAGGAAAAGAAACAATAGAAGAAATCAATGAAACCAGGAACTGGTTCTTTGAAAAAAATTAATAAAATTGGTAAAACTCTAGGAAGACTTATCAAAAAGAAAAAAGGACTGGAATACATGAAATCACAAAGGAGAGAGGAGAAATAAGAGCACCACAGAAACACAAACAATTATAAGAGATTATGAACAACTATATGCCAACAAATTGGACAACCTGGAAGAAATGGATACATTCATATAAACATATAAAGAACCAAATGTTCAAAGTGTGGAAAGGAAAAATATGAAACTAGAGAAACCTTGAACAGGTTGATAACCAGTGAAGAAATTTAATTATAATAAAAAAATTCTAATAAAAAAATCCCAAGGACAAATGACTTCGGAGGCAAATTCTACCAAACATTTAATAAAGAGTTAATACCTATTCTTATCAAAATGTTCTAAAAAAAACAGAAAAGGAAGGGAAACCTCCAAACTCATTCTATGAGGTCAGCATTACCCTGATATCAAAGCCAGATAAAGACTCTACTAAAAAAGAGAACAGGCTAATATCGCTGGTGAACATGGATGCAAAAATTCTCAATAAATTAGTAGCAAATTGAATTCAACAATACATTAAAAAAAAACCTTTCACCATAGTCAAGTGGGTTACAGGAATTCCTGGGTTACAAGAATGGTTCAAGAATTGCAAATCAATTAATGTGATATGCCACATTAATAAAGGAAAGGATAAGAATCATATGATCATTTCAGTAGATGCAGGAAAAGCATGTGACATCTATTCATGATAAAAAACCCTCTAAGGGAACATACCTGAACATAATAAAGGCCATATATGAAAAGCCCACAGGTAGTATCTTCAAGGGGGAGAAACTGAGAGTTTCTCCTCTATGGTCTGGAACATATGAGAGTGGGCATAAGGGTCATGTCCACTCTCACCACTGTTATTATATATAGTACTAGAAGTCCTAGTACAGCAATCAGACAACAAAAAGAAAAATCAGCACTGAAGATGTAAAACTTTCACGGTTTGCAGGTCACATGACAGACTATATAGAAAACCTGAATGACTCCCCCCAAAAGTTTCTAGAACTGATACATGAATTAAGTAAAATCTCAGGATACAAAACCTGTGTACAGAAATCTGTTGCATTTCTATACACCAATAAAGAAGCAGGGGAGAGAGAAAAATTAAGGAATCTATCCCATTTACAATTGCACCCAAACAAAGAAGATACCTAGGAATAAACCTAACAAAAGGAATAAAACCTGAAAAGAAATGAAAAAAAATTATAAAATTAAAAAAATACCCTCCTAGTCTCTTAATCTCACAAAACAAACTGAGGGTTGCCAGGGGGAGGAGGGTAGGGAGAGGGTGGTTGGGTTATGGACATTGAGGAAGGTATGTGCTATGGTGAGTGCTGTGAAGTGTGTATACCTGGCAATTAACAGACCTGTACCCCTGGGGCTAATAATACATTATATGTTAATAAAAAATTTTTTTTTAAAAACCTTCCTAAAAAAAAAAAAGTAAAACCTGTACTTCGAAAAGCAAAAGCACTGATGAAAGAATTTGAAGAGGACACAAAGAATTGGAAAACATTCCATGTTCATGGATTAGAAAAACAAATATTGTTAAAATGTCTATACTACACAAAAGAACATTTAAACCAATCCCTTTCAAAATCCCAACAGCATTTTTCAAAGAGCTAGAACAAACAGTCCCAAAATTTGTGTATGGAACCTCAAAAGATCTCAAATAGCCAAAGCAACCTTGAGAAAGAAAAGCAAACTGGAGACATCACAATTCTGGACTTCAATTTATATTACAAATCTATTGTAATCAAAACAGTATGGTATCAGCATAGAAACGGACACATAGATCAATGGAAAACAACAGAAAACCCATTAATGAACCCACAACTGTATGGTCAATTAATCTTTGACAAAGCACAAAAAATATCCAATAGGAAAAAATATCTTCAACAAATAGTGTTGGGAAAACTGGATGGCAACATGCAAAAGAATGCAACTGAACCACTTTCTTGCACCATACACAAAAATAAATTAAAAATGTATTAAAGACCCAAATGTGTGACATAAACCATAAAAATCCTAGAGGAAAACCCAGGCAGTAACCTCTTTGATATCAAATGTAGCAACTTTTTTCTAGATATGTCTCTTCTCCAGTAACAAACTATAGAAATGATACCTGAAAGTATAGTCTTGAGACAAGGGAAACAAAAACAAAAATGAAGTACTGGGACCACATCAAACTAAAAAAGTTTCTACACAGAGAAGGAAATAATCAGCAAAAGTAAAAAGCAACCTAGAGAATGAGAGGAGATAGTTACAAATGACATACCTGATAAAGTGTTAGTATCCAAAATCTATAAAGATCTTATCAAACTCAACATCCAAAAAATGAATAATTCAATTAAAAATGGGCATAAGATGTGAATAGACTTTTTTTTGAAAGAAGACATCCAGATGGTGAACAGACATTTGGAAAGATGCTCGACATCACTGACCATCAGGGAAATATGAATAAAAACTACAATGAGGTATCACCTCACACTTGTCAGAATGGCTAAAATTATCAACACAGAAAACAACAGACATTGGTGAGGATGAGGAGAAAGGCAACCCTCTTGCACTGTTGGTGGGAATGCGAACTGGTGCACTCGCTCTGGAAAACAGTTTGGAGGTCCCTCAAAATATTAAAAATAGAACTACCCTATGATCCAGCAACTTCACTACTAGGTAGTCACCCAAAGGAAAAAAATACTAATTAAAAAAAGGAATATTATTCAGCTATAGAAAAGAATAAAATCTTGCCAGTTACCACAACATGAATAGAGCTAGAGAGTATTATGATAAGCAAAATGTCAGTCAGAGAAAGTCAAATACCATTATGACTTCACTAATTTGTGGAATTTTGGAAACAAAACAAATGAGTAAAAGGGAAAAGAGAGAGACAAAGTAAGAAACATACTCTTAATTATAGAGAACATACTTATGGTTACCAAAAGGGAAGTGGATGGTGATGTGTTAAACAGGTAATGGGGTTTAAGGTATGCACCTGTTATGAGCACCAGGTGATCAATGGAAGTGTTGAATAAGTATATTGTATAGCTGAGACTAATATTACACTGTATGTTCACTACCTAGAATTTAAATAAAAACTTAAAAGTAGAAAGTCTGAAGTGTGCAACATTTGCAAAATAGGTATATTGTATACACTAGAAATGTGGTTTGTGATAAAAAGTTTTATGAATTTCACAACAGGTTCTTTTGCTTACAAGTGTTATTTGTGAAAAACATGATAACAAAATGCTGAGTATGTATAGACAGAATATTTTATTAATTCCAAGGTATGTTTTCAACTTTGTTTGCCTTGTAATACAGACGTAGTATCTACAATTATTTTTTTGAAGAATATTCTTTGAATGTTTCTTTTGGAATTCAACTTAAATATACAGTTTTGTATGTGGTGTAATTTACAATAACCAAAAAATGTAAACCTTTTAAATGATTTTACAATATATTGAATTCATTGCTTTTGTGTTTTACAAGGCATTTTTGTATCCCCATTATTGAAGATTTTGCAATTAAATACCTCCTTAATAATATATTTTATATTGGATATATCTTTAATAATATGTTAACATGAAAGACAGAAAATTATGCTTAAATCTGATAAAAGAAAGTTTATCTGTATAGAAAAGTATTAAAGAGAATTTTGAAATTATAAAAACAAATGTTTAAGCATTCATTGTTGTTTGTTTTTATTTTTTAGTAAAACACCACTGATAGCTTTGGGTTCACAACAGACCACAGGGTAAAGTCCAAACACCTAAGCAGTACCAGAAAAGCCTTTTTGCCTATATATATTGCCACTCTTGGCCCTAATATAAATAAACTGCACTGAAATTCCTACCACTCTTCCAAGCACTGCAGTTACTTTGTTTATACAGTTGCCTGTGTACTTTCTTTTCTTCAGCTTACATGCCCAGAAAATCCCCATTTATTCTTCAAAACTAACTCAAAAGATACTTCCTTTTCAATGCCTTTCCCAGGAAAAATATCTCCCCTTTTCCATGACAATGCTGCACATTTGTTTTATTACATTCGTATTATAAATATTTGGTTATATGTCTGTCTCCAATTAAACTATTGACTTTTTATCTTCAGCACCTAAGATGGACCTTGTGCACTTTGGTATTTCCTCAGTAAAGTTTTGATGAATGAAAGAATGAAAAGCAAAACTTTTGTCATCAAAAGGCTTGGGGTTGATGCAAGCTCAATTCAAGGGCTTTCAATGTACAAACTACAAGAACTGCTTGGAATTATTTGTCAGTACTGGAATTCGTTGGTAACTGAACAAGGCTGAGAAGTCCAGGATCAGGAAAAGAAAAGTGAAGCCCTGAAGGATAAAATCAGTCATTAAAAAAAGAGATATATCTGATGAATGGTGAAAGAGAGATACTTGAACCTCTAGGCTTCAAACCCCATGTCTATTTCTTTTTATGCACAGATACCTTCACATGACATTTGAGGCTCTTCAAGGCCTAGTTCAATCTTACATTTTATGTTTTGTACTCTACTATTTGCCTTTGTATGTGAGTATACACACCAATAAACAGAATTCCTTTTCTTGTGAAGTATGTCCTCTCTCCTTAACTTCCATGCTATTATTCCTAAGATTTCCTGCTTCTGCTTGAAATGTATAACAACTGCCAATGTCCTCATGCAACTTTCCATGATTCTCTACCTGGATTTAAGCTCTGCTTCCTCTGTACCCACCTCTCAGTTTACTTTTTTTTTAAGATTTTATTTATTTATTTGACAAACAGATCACAAGTAGGCAGAGAGGCAGGCAGGGAGAGAGAGGAGGAAGCAGGCTCTCCACGGAGCAGAGAGCCCGATGCGGGGCTCGATCCCAGGACCCTGGGATCATGACCTGAGCCGAAAGCAGAGGCTTTAACCCACTGAGCCACCCAGGCGCCCCCACCTCTCAGTTTATTTGATACTATTCTTGTAGCTGTAGTTAAACAGTCTTGTCACCTACCAGGCAGGGAAGGCTTAGGGATTTATGAAGGCCAGTCACAACAATGGTGGACACAGTAAGGAGGGCAGTATTCCAAAAAGGGATAAGTGGTAGTTCAAAGGCCAAAGAGGGAAGTCATCACATCTGGCTGGCTCATGCATTGTTGGATGCTTTCCCTCCGAGCATAGGCTAAGGCACGAGTTTCCTCCTGAAAACGACGATGTCCCTCCTCAGTAAGCCGCCAGAGGCAAGACCGTGGCTTTGCACCGGTCCCATCCGGAAGGTTGACTGGTGCCTTTTCAAAGCTGCCCAGGAAACATAGGTTGTGGCGGATGGTGTTTTTCCAGCCATTTGGAGCTGTCCAAAAAAAAGGGAAATGGAGTCGGGTGAAATTGTAGATCTCTTGCACATTGAGGCCGCAGGGGGGGCTGTTTCTTAATGCCAGGGCTATTAGGTGACTGTAATTGAGGGGAGGGCGGGGCCAGGACCTCGTCTCCTGACTGTTGCCTTGCCATAACTTCTGGTTCTGGAAGCACTCTCCTTTGTTAGGGGACTGAAGAGACACAGAGCTGTTGTCATCTTGTTCCTCAGTTTTTTCTTCTGTGAAATCCCAGTCACCTGGGGAATAAGTGAACCACTTCTGTGGGGAAGATTTCTTGCTGGAGGAAGTTGGCAGTGACTCCATCACTGCGGCCTTTGAGCGGTTAGACTCTTCTTCCTTTGGGAGTGGCTGAGGGTAAGGAAGCATGCTTGTCACATCCTTTTCCTTACTGGACTTTAGGGTCTCCTGGCTGCCAAGGGGGCATGTGATGTTGGGATTTACCCACATCCACAGGTTAGGTTCAGAGTCAGGACCATCTTTGTCCAAACTGGGTCCGCTCTCTTGAGACATATTTGGGGGTTCCATTACTCGGAGTCTATATTTGGCAAGGTTCTGCTCAGCTAAGTGGCATTGGTCTGTGGTGCAGGGCAAGAAGAACTCATTCCCCATGTCCCAGTCCAGCAGCCCTGGGACCTGGCCATGGAGACTGTACCAGAATTCAGAATTTTTTAGTTTTATGTCCATCTTTAGTGGGGAGGTAGGTAGAGAGAGATTTCTAAAAAGATAGAAGTCTCGGAGGCACTTTTCAAAGTTATGGTTGGGGTGCTGTTTCTGATCCAGTATATCTCATCTGGGGAACTTATCAGGAGGACTGCTAGAAGTACTAGAAAAAGGGGGAATGGATAGTTCATTGATGGGTTGTCAAACTTGGAGAAGTCTCAGTGTTCTACAACAAAGCTCAAAACAGAGAACTAAACAGAGCTTTTTAGTAGGAAAAAAGTTCAAAGTAGAATTCCCGAGCTTTGGTTGGAAGCAGGGAGTCCTCACAAGAGGACCTGCACATTTTGAATTATGTGCCAACTAAGGTGAATTTCATAACAAGTTGATTGGCATATCTTTTAATTCTTTCTAGGTTCATTTAATGAAGGAACAAACAGGTGTGCAGATCACATTATATTTCTGAGTTGTTCTTAAATGGTTTTAAAAAATTCCATTTTAAAGTGCCTTTTGACAAGAGCTTTCACATAGACGATCTCAACTGATTCTCATGACAGCCCTGCAAGATAACATAGTGAGTATCATTAACCCCATATTATAGATAAGGGAACTAAGATCTACAGGATATTTAAGACTATATACCTAAGTAAGTAGCAGAGCTAGGTCCACAGTCCAGATCTTCTGATCCTTTCATTATACCTACTGCCTCTTGATGGCATTCAACATACTTTACAAATGAGACAGCAATATGTGTAACCCAAGTTTTAGAGAAGTGGTAACTATAAAAAAATGATCTCCAGTAGTCTCAACCCCGTGCTAGAATTCAAATATGTTATTATTTTCAATCCTACTCTGGAAAATAGCTGGCTTTCTTCTCTCCAGGTCACCTCAGGAACTGAGCTCTGAATAATACTCTGAAGACAGTAGGACCAAAGAAGCTATGATGTGCAAGTTCTTGAAAACTCCAGAGTTTGACTCTCCAGTAAATTAATCCCAAAGCTGTTCTTAGAAAAATGAAAAATGGGAAGGTATCTCTTGAGTCTCAACAAAATCCATATAAAAGGATGTGATTTTGTTAAAACCATTAGATACGATTATACCTGAAAATAACCAGCAAATGTCAACAGGAGATACTGGGGGACATACTAATCCCCCGATTGTTTTCCTGTCTTGTCTTATTCTATTCAAAAGAATCCTCCATACAGACTACCAGAGTGATCTTTCACTTTGTGTGTGTGTGTGTGTGTCTGTGTCTGTGTAAAGTTTAATAATAATATCAATTAACAGAAATCAGAAGTGTTCCTGATAGGAGTTGCTTGAGCTAAGGTTTAAAAATATGTAACCCAAGAGCAGAGACATGGAGAACAATCGAACACATGACAACCAAATGCTTGAGTAACTTGTTTCTTAAGTGTGCTCTAAAAAAGGAGGCTGGAGAATTTTGCATATGCTTAGGAAAAATATTTAAACTTATGTTTGTGGGTCACTATCCTATTTTTCAGGCTCCCACCCATTCCAAGTGTTAATAGGCAGTGTTAGTGACTGATGAAATCAATTAATAAGCAAAGCAGGTACAATAACATAATAAGTTGGAAAAAGTGGAGGGAACTCATAATAACTTTAGAAATATATTTTCCAGTGTGTTTGCTCATGCTTGTTCTCTCTTTCTCTTACACGTAGACACACACACTAATGACCCAACAGCAGCAGAAGTAGCACTTTTGTGTGCCATCAATTTCCAAAACCATTCCGATGCCCAGAACGGTCTCTACTAGAAGGACTGATAAGGGGAGTAGTTGATACATGTTTTGGGACAGGAAAAAAAAATCAGATACATCTAATACATAAATACTCTTGTTACAAACAAAAATGCCTTCAGGAAGGTCGGGGCCAGTGTTAACAGGATGGAAAGTCAAATCCAAGAGGCTCCTGCTATCAAATTGTGAATTTTTGACACATATATTTTGATTAATTGACATTGGTTTAGTCTGTAAAAAGCTATGAATATGGTACCTCAAATTCTTTTAAAAGGTAGTTGTAATAAAAAAGGAGCAAATGCCATAGGATATGTAAGTTTTCTTGTTTTTACATAGGAAACTCTCAAATGTGCATGGATTTTTTTTTCATTTTAAGTCAATGTTTACTTATGAAGTATAGATATGTACTTATTTCTGTTGGAAGGTAAGCAGGAAAGAATGTATAAGAAACAATGAGTAAGCCATATGTGTTTCCAGAAAAACAGGTACCACACCAATGGCTACTGTATATAGTTACATGCTGCTTGAGCTGTTTTCTAAACCATGCACCCTGGTCCTGGGGATATATTAATCCATAGGAAGGGCCTCTTTCTAATTTGTACAGAGGACCTATCCAGTTGCCATGTGCCCACAATTCACATTTTCTTAGAGAGGGCAACTTTTTTTTTAAATTCACACATAGGCCAGCAATCATCTGGTAATCTGGTAAAACAGATTAGTACTGATGGTCAAACATAATAATCAGGCAGAAATAGATCCAATAAGGTTTTCCAAGTTGGTTAACAATATAGTGTAAAGAAGACAACTACCTAGGAAGGCTCAATCACTCATCTTCTAGGAAATGAATTATTTAGAAAGCCCTACTAATTATAATAAAATATAAATAAAAACCATAAACCTTAATAGTATTTACAAACTAAATAAATATAGAAAAAAGACAGGATAATGTGTACTGCCAACATGCAGAAATTAAGAAATATTAATCTTGTTAAAGACAAGTTAATCCCCCCCAAAACACTGCATGACAGAGAATCAGAAATGCCATGAAATAACAAATAAAACATTATTATTAAAAGGATTTTAGCCAATGTCTCATGTTAAGATTGAACTATGTGCTATGATCCCCCCAAAAATGAAATATCGATAACCCATATGGTTACCTCAGCTTCTTTGAGGTGGTATTTCTCTTTTCCTCTCAAATGGGTAAGATGATTGAAATCCTAAAAAAAATACAAAAATAATAAAATTACTGAAATTGTAGTAAGATATCAAAAGAAGTGTAACAACTTAAAAAGGAAAAATATAAGGGTAGAAATAAATAAATTAAAACTTGGTGTTCATATTTTAGAATAAGTTTAAATGTAAGGTCATGAACATATCTGTAATCATTGCATTTGTGTATGTTTCAAATGATATTCAAGTTGTCTGAAGTGTTTACAAAAAAGCCATATTAAATTTGCAATTACAGCTTAAAACTTTTAGGAAATTTAATTCATTAAATTGGTATGCAATGCTCAGATGGTCAATAAAAATTATTTTAAAAGTTATGCTTATTAGCTATTTTAATTTAACAAAAGTGAGCATTAAAGCACAAATAGCAAATATTTTTCTTCATACACAAAAGCCATTAGATGCTAAAGAATCTATGAAAGATTTTATTATTTTAACATATTTTCATTGACTTCTCTTTCCAGCAATTAGATTGTTTTTTTAAACTCCTGTAAACCTCCTCTCTGTTCTCACATGAACCAAAAACAAGAGTTCAAGTTTGGACACTTTAAGTTTAAAGAAGCTGGGCTTGTTCCAACAGCAAACTGTAATAGGCTTTTGAAATAAATCACTGTCATTTGTCTTATCAACTTATCTCTGCTACACCTTACTTCAGTTTCTTCACCTATAAAGTGGGATAATTAAAAAATAATCTACCTGAACAAGTTATTGAGAATATCAGATGAAACAATGTATATCATTAATGAATATACAATGTATACGAAGACCTAGTTTTAATACCTGATACACAATATGTTGCATAAATATATGCTTTTATGTTTTTCTTTTTAAGGGGAACGTGGCTCCTAAACATGAATATATCACACAGAAATCATACTGGAAAACAAATAGGATTTATTTTAATGACTATTCATGGAATGCTTACTTAATTCAGCAATCATGAATTTGGTTTCTAACTACTAGGTTGGGAGGCGCAATCAGCTCAAAACAACTGAATCCAACAAAACTTTGAGTCTACTTCAAAGCTTTGAGAGTTCTGAGCTTGTGGGAACAAAACACCTCTTTATTTAGAATACTTTCTTCAAAGTATTATTAGACACTTTGAATTTCACTTACTGCTTGTTTTTCTTTCCAAGGGTTCAACCTCAAGTGCCTGGGAAGAGGAAGAGCACTTTCTACAAGACAAAATAAAACATAAAAAGAAATGAAAAGCTTGTCAAGACAGCTAACTCCTCTAATGCACAGCTTATTGCAAAGAAGCTGTTCCTTTATAATAAGGATTAAGTGATTTGTCAAACACATACAGACTACAGAGAGTTTAGAGGCAGGATCCTAGGTACAGTACCTGTTTTATACAAACTCAGCTGTTTTTTGTTATTCTGAGAAGAACAAGTCACACCAACATATGTATATTTTTTAGACATATATTGTAGTCAGGTCAACATAACACAATGATTTCACAAACTTTGAATATCCCCTCCTCTTTGCTTCAAACATATAAAAAATAATGAATAGAATTACATAGAGAGACAGACCATGAAAGATCGTCAAGCTCAAATACAAGAAAAATATCTCTTTAGAATAGAAATAAAAAATAATGAGTGAGACTGAAGCCATTGGCCTGTTGGGCTCTAGATTATTAAGTGGGAAATGGAAGTCAGGCATTTGGTTTCCTTGGGGGACACTAGACCTAAAGTCAAGGACTAGAGTGGGGCTAACTCTGCTTGTAAAAAGAAGCTAAAAAATGTAGCTGCCAAACCCTGGCAAACTGCAGGTCTGAGAAAGAGGAAAGTCACATAAAATCTTGCAATCAGATGCTAAGTCATACTATTCACTAGCTATGGTAACTGGTTCTATTGGATCTCCTGGATTTTTGGTATCCTCAGTAACACCACAAGGTAGGAACTCAAAACTGCCATTTTGAGGTCTAATAGTGGATTGAAGCCTGGAGGGCTGGGAGGAAGCAACTAAAAAACCTCTAGATAGGGATGAGTAAGCATAGATAGAAAGTAAAAAAAAAAAAGTAGATGAGATGCAGGGAACAGAAATGTTTCATTCAAATTAAGCTGAAAACTAAAATCTCAAAATACATGAAGAAATTTAATAACAAGAACAATTAACAACCAAATCATTAATTCACTCCAAATAGTAATAATATTATGGAGCCACCTGGAAAGCAAGTATGTTTAGGATACTCAAAGAGATAAAGAGCCAACATATTCAAAATGTACACAACGAGGGGGACCTCAGTGGCTCAGTTGGTTGAGCATCAGCCCTTGTTTTTGGCTCAGGTCATGATCTCAGGGTCGTGAGATGAAGACCTGCGTCAGGCTCCATGCTTGGGGTGGAGCATGCTTAAGATTGTTTCCCTCTGTCTCCCTTTGCTCCTCCCCACCGTGCCCCCCCCAAACACACATTTGCATTCTCTCTGTCTCTCAAAAAAAAGCATGCAATTTACTCTAAAAAATCTTTCTCTCAAAAAAAACAAACAAACCCACTATATTCTGTAGAAATGAAAAGGAAACAATATTCCACAAAAATGATCAAGCTTTGTTCCATAGCTAGACTTCAGAAGTGTGTGTACATAGCTAAAGGGAAGAGAATTAGTTCCCACTGCCCTGTAGCAGTGAGAAAGCCATAGATATTGATGCTCACACAAGCTGTGTTGGGAGTAGGCTAATTGCTGACGCTAAGACTTTGGCTTAAGATAAAGCCAGAGTGAAGACACAGAACCACTGGCTTACTTACAAAATGAACAACAACAATGGAGAGTATAGTCCAGTTTGAGTCAAACCTAAGTGTGAAATTTAGAGAAGATGCAGATTCGTATGATATGTTTCATTCTTTTGAAGTAATCCTAACTCTTCATTGTGATGCACAGTGTGTTGGTCGAGCAATCAGCTCTGCCTCAAAGGGTGCTGAGAGCGCCTTGCAGGCAGTTTACCAGAAGCTTCTGAAGCATTCTCTAAGTTTTTGGTTTTGTTTTTGTTTTTTTAATTTTTCTTAGTTTTAGAATTTTTATTTATTTGTTTGAGAGAAAGAGAGAGAGAATGAGCAGGGGGGAGGGAGGGGCAGAGGGAAAGAAAGAGAAGCAGACTCCCTGCTAAGCAGGGAGCCTGATGCGGGGCTCAATCCTAGGACCTGGAGACCATGACCTGAGCCAGAGACAGACACTTAAACGACTGAGCCACCCAGGCACCCCTCAAAGTTTCTTTTTCTTAATTAAGAAATAATTTACAGACATTAAAATGCATAGAACATATATATTCAATTTGATGAATTTTGGCAATTGTATACACCCACATAACCACTATACAAAACAAGATGTGGAACATTTCTATCACTACAGAGGTTCTTCTCATCCTCTTTACTGTCTATCTTTACTCACCCTTGCAACTACTTTCTGTCTTCTATCATCATAAATTACTTGTACCCATACATTATGTAAAAATAATTATACAATAATAATAATAATGATAATAGAGGCGCTTGCATGGCTCAGTCACTTAAGCATCTGCTTTCAGCTTAGGTCATAATTCCAGGGTCCTGGGATCGAGCCCCATGTCAGGTTCCCTGCTCAGCAGGTAGTCTCCTTGTCCCTCTCCTCCTGCCCTTCTCCCACCCCCCTTATGTGCTGTCTCTCTCTCACTCTCCAAAAAAAAAAAATAATAATGATAAAGCACTATCTTAAGAGCTACTATAAAAATTCTTCCTTTTTAAAAGATATTATTTACTTGTCAGAGAGATAGAGAGCGTGCACAAGCAGAAGGAGCGGCAGGTAGAGGAAGAAGCAGGTTTCCTGCTGAGCAAGGAGCCCAATGCGGGACTCCATCCCAGGACCCTAGTATCATGACCTGAGCTGAAGGCAGATGATTAACCAACTGAGCCACCCAGGCATCCCAAAAGTGCTTCCTTCTGAAGGAAGGTCAGCTAGACTGGAAGCCAGCAATAATGAATGCTAGAAATATTTCCACATGTTGAAGTAAAACTGTCAACCTGGATCTTTGTACCCAACTAATCAATTGTGAGGAAAAAACAATTTCTTATTTTTCTTATTTTTTAATTTAAATATTTTCTTTACTCAGAGTTAAACACCTATATAATGTCATTACATATACATGTTATCCATATATTTTAGTAAAGGAAATGAAGCCAGAGAGAAAATATAGGGAAAAAAGGAACCAATGATGAGCAAAGCAACTGATAAACTATGTTTATTATGACAATAAAATTATAAGCGATTTTTGTGTTTCAAAGGGAAAACTAAAATTCTATCCTAAAATAATAAAGGGTACACTGGGTCGTTCATGCTTACTAAAGCATTTGCCGTAGTTAGGAGGATAGAACTATTTAATGACTGCAGACTTTCTTTGACAATTTTATACTTATGTATATATCTAAAATTTTAAGGAGAAGCAATAAGAATATAAATATAGTATATAGCATTCAAATCAGCAGAAGTAATGTGACAAAGAAGGCAGAAAGCTGATGTTAACCAAAAACAAACAAAAAAGAGTAGAAATTAGTCAAAATATATCAATAAGCATAATAATTATAAACAAATTAATCCCACCTAATGAAGATAAGATTGTCATAATAGTTTTCTTTTGTGATCTAGTTATACACTATTTATAAGAACTATACCTAAAACAAAACCACATAAAAATATTGAAACACAACAAAAAATTGATAATGCCAAAATAAAAAAGTTAGTCTGGCAAACTTAATATTAGAGAAAACAGAATTAAAAGAATAAAAAGCACCAATAATAGAGATACTACACAAACAAAATGGAGAATTATAACCTCTCCATCATAAATAAATGAGGAAGAAAAAAATAATAAGGACAAAAGCTTTGAGCAATACAAGCATAGAAGATAAACCTATATGTATATAGAGAGATAACTCTTCACCGCCAAAATAGAAAATATACATTCATTTCAAGAATTTACAAAAATTTACCACATAGCAGGTCACTAAAAATTCTCAAAAATTTCAAATAATCTATGTTCTCTGATCACAGTATCATTAGCCATGAAATATAGGAAAATAATAATAAAGTAAAATATTGCTTAGAAACTTCAAAAATTACTCCTTAAAATCTCTTTGGTTAAATAAGAATTCAGAATGAAAATTACAACATATTCAAACCCAAACGGTAACAAAAACACTATATTCTGAAATTTGTGAGATACAATAAAGTAGTATTTAGAATGGAATTTGTAGCTGTAAATGAACAATTTTGTTGACAAGTAAATCATATTATAGATTATTTTTTCCACAAATGAAAGTAGAAAAACCAACAAAATGAATAAATCATATTAGAAGACATAAGATAAAATCAAGAGATATACCATATTTACATTACATATTGGATGGCTCAGCATTATAAAAATGTTAATATTCTGCAATTTACTCTAAAAATTAGTGTCATTCCAGTCAAAATCTCCAAAGGATTGTTTTAAAAAAAAGCAACTTTTCAGGTTAATCTTCATATTAGGGGAAGAGCAAAAGCCCTGGAAAACCCAAGACACAATAAAGAAAATCAGTGAGGAGATTTGTCTTACCAGATACTAGTTATTACAAAGCTACAGTAAGTAAAGACTATTACTAAAAGAGGGAAGACAAAAAGACCACAGAACATAAGAGTCCAGAAACAAACCCCATATTCATTACTCTATTCTTTTTCTCCTTAACACTTATCATTCCTTAACATGCTCTGTAATTCTATTATTTATCTTATTTTTTGTCTGCCTCCTCAGAAAATAAAGTCAGAGATTTGTTGTCTGAGTTTGTTTGACTGTTTTCAATGAAGAGCCTCTAGAAGAGTGCTGGGCTTAAAACAGATGATCAAAAATATTAGTTGAATGAATTTTAAAAAACCTAAATGTGAAAATACAATCTGAAATTTTTTAAAAAGAAAATCCAGGGAAATAAATATGTTTAGATACTCGGAGTGGGGAAGAGCTTCTTAGAAATACAAAAAAAACAGATTACATAAAAATTTTAAACTCACAGCACACACACACACACACACACACACACTCCATTATAAATAAAAGTCAAACTTCACTAGTAATCAGAGAAATGTAAATTAAAACAAAAATAAGATGGTGTTACAAACTTTTAGATTAACAATATCTAGTAAATTTGAAGATAGTTGAAACACTACCTGAGAATTCTATTTTTTGTTTGAAACATAAAACAAACAATAGTAGAGTAAAAATATATATACATAAATTGGGACATAATCATTATAATAGATTATTCTCATATTAGCATTTTGTACCAAACCTACACAGATCAATATGGTTTAATTTCAAAAGTATAATTTTGAAAGAAGAAAGCTGCAAATGAATATATACTATATGCCATCATTTAAATGAAGTTTTAAAACCTGCAACACAATACTATTTTAAACATATAGATTCAAAGACGGGTAGGGTTTTTTTGTTTGTTTAAAAGTATGCAAAAGGAAAAAAGAAAACAGAATTATTTTCTAAAAGGGAGGAGTATATAGGGAGTTTCAATTGTGTTTATAATGTGGGAAAAATGAATCAATCATGAGATACTAATCCCATCATTTTGACAAAAAATTAAGAAACAGTAACTTCATGCTTTGATAAGAAGGATAGGAAACACTCATCCACTACTGGGAGTGTAAATTGGTGCAGCTCTTTTAAAGGGAAATTTGTCAGTGTTTATTAAAAGTTACAATCTGACTACCTTAAGATTCAGCATTTTTTACTTCTACATGTGTATCCTAGAAAATATTTCTAAGTATGCTTAAGGAAACATGTAAAGGGGTTCTCCTCATAATACTGCTTGGAATGCTGAAAAATAGCTAAATGTCTATCAATATGGAAGTAAGTGAACTAAACAACAAAAAAAGGAATACCATGCAGCTTTCACAAAGAATAAATTATTTGTAAAAAGACTATATGCAATCCAGAATTGTTGGTGAAAAAAAAATTAAGTTGTACAAATTTACGGTAAACTATGGTTAATCAGAAGACTGACCATAGTGAGGAGAGGACTCAAGTGTAGGTAGTGATGACTAAAAACTTACCTGCAGCGATGAGGAGGACACTGATGTGACAGAGCTGGTCATAAAACGGCCTAAATAAGTACTTACTATGGCGGCTCTAACCCGAAAATCCGCCAATGCAAAAAACCACACGCTCATAAGGCGGAGCTCTCCATGCGTCTTCTTATACCATGAAGAATGTGACGCAAGCAAACTGACCCGTGGAAAAGAGAAACATCATGATATGGGCAGGGCTAACTGGAGGCGTACCAATAGAAATGAGACAGACGTCTGCTTGTATGATAAAGAGGACCCTTATGTGGGGAAGGCTGTCCATACACTGCCTAAAAAAGGCAAAACATCATGGTTGTGGGCAGGCCTAATGAGAGGTCTCCTAATGGAAAAATAAGATCCTGGTGTCAGCAGGAGTGAACGTAGGACTGTCTGCATAATGAGGAAGGCCCTGGTATGTACTGAGATGAATAGAGAACTTCTAGTAGAGAAGAATCCTCGTATAGGTATGACAACAGAGGGGAACTTTTATGTGGGTGGAATTGTCCAGTTACCTGCTTATACAAACCCTAGTTTGGAAGGATATAATTAGAAGTCTTCCAATTAAGAACAGAAGAAACCTTAGTGTGGGCGGGACTAACTAGAGGCTGTCTATGGTAATAGGAAGGCGTCAATGTAGATGGGGTTGTCCAAGACTTGCCTATAATGATAATGAGGGGGGCACTGTTGCGCTTGCAGCTGGCAGAGGTGTTTGACTATATTGAAGACCGGGATTCTGAAGTGGTTGAAGTATTAGGGGCCTGTTTGAAAAAAATGAAGAAAATCCCTGTGTGGTGGAATAAGAAAAGAAGCCTGACTGTAGTAATAAAGAGGATCAAAGATGGGCATGACCATGTAGAAGATTGCAGATGGAGAGTTGTATACTTTTCTGGCGACTGGGTGTTAATAATGGAGTGGCAGTTTGGATCTGGTTCTATGGAAAAAGCAGCTCTGCACTGGATAAACCCAAGATTTGGTGGAGGAATTGTCTTCAGGTATACTAGGAAGAGTTCGATATCAGATTAATGCTGGTCTCATGGGATGAGTTAGGGAGTGTGCATTTCTATTCAATTTTTCAATTAATTTTTTCAAAGAATTTGAGAATAATTGATGTTAATTTTTCTTGAATGTTTAGTAGAATTCTCCAGTGAAGTGATATGTCCCAAGGCTATTCTTATTTTTTTAAAGACTTTATTTATTTGACAGACAGAGATCACAAGTAGGCAGAGAGGCAGGCAGAGAGAGAGGAGGAAGCAGGCTCCCCACTGAGCAGAGAGCCCGACAGGGGGCTCCATCCCAGGACCCCCTGGGATCATGACCTGAGCCGAAGGTAGAGGCTTTAACCCACTGAGCCACCCAGGCGCCCCCCAAGGCTATTCTTATTAAGGTGGGTTTTAAATCAATGACTCAATCTCCTTACTATTATAGGTATACTGAAATTTTCTATTTCTTCTTGATCCAGTCTTGGTAGATTGTGTGTTTCTATATACTTGTCTATTTGATCTAAATTATTCAATTTTTTGCATGAAATTGTTCATAGTACCCTTTTATATTCCTTTAGTTCTATAAACATAGTAGTAATGTCCTCACATTTCTGATTTTAACAATGTGAGTGTTACCTGTTTTTATAAGTTTTTATTTAAATTCCAGTTAGTTCACATGTGGTGTAACATTAGTTTCATATATACAATATAGTGATTCAGCACTTCCATATGATACCTAGTGTTCATCACAAGTGAACTCCTTGATCTCCACCACCTATTTAACCCCCCACATCTCTTTGATAAATATCACTTTGTTCTCTTTAGAGTCTGAGTGGTGGATTGCCCCTCTCTCTCTCTCTCTCTTCCCCTTTGTTTTATTTCTTAGATTCTACATATGAATGAAATCATATGGTGTTTGTCTTTATCTTCCTTACTGATTTCGCTTATCTTAATACTCTCTAGTTCCATCTATGCCTTTGCAAACAATGGCTGAGCAATATTACATACCACATCTTCTTCATCCATTCATCAGTCAGTGGACACTTAGGCTGTTTCCACAAATTGGCTATTGTAGATAAAGCTGTTATAAACATTGGTGTTCATGTATCCCTTTGAATTAGCACTTTTTGTATTCTTTGGGTAAATACCTACTAATGCAATTTCTGGATCATAGAGTAGTTCTATTTTTAACTTTTTGAGGACCTCCATGTAGTTTTCCAGAGTGGCTGCACCAGTTTGCATCTCCACCAATAGTCCAAGAGAGTTCTCTCTCTTCACATCATCACCAGCACCTTTTGTTTCCTGAGCTGTTGATTTTATCCATTTCGACAGGTGTGAATTAATACCTCATTATAGTTTTGATTTGTATTTCCTTTATGATCAGTGATGTTGGCATCTTTTCATGTATCTGTTGGCTATCTGGATGTCTTCTTTGGACCAGTGTCTGTTCATGTCTTCTGCCCATGTTTTAACTGGATTGTGTTTATTGGGATGTTGAGTTTTATAAGTTCTTTATAGATTTTGGATACTAACCCTTTATCAGATATGTCATTTGCAAATATCTTCTCCCATTCCATGGGTTGACTTTTCGTTGTGTTGAAAGTTCTTTTACTGTGCTGAAGCTTTTCATTTTGATGAAGCCTCAATAGTTTATTTTTGCTTTTGTTTCTCTTGCCTCAGGTGACATGACTCTAGAAAGAAGTTGGTACAGGTAATGTCAAAAAGGTTACTGCCCATGTTCTTCTGTAATTTTTTGATGGTTTCCTGACTCACATTTGGGTCTTTCATCCATTTGAATTTATTTTTGTGTATCATGTTAGAAAGTGGTCCAATTTCATTCTTTTGCATGCAGCTGTCTAGTTTTCCCAACACCATTTATTGAAAAGACTGTCTTTTTTTATTGGATATTCTTTCATGCTTTGTTGAAGATTACTTTACCATATAGTTGTGGGTTTGTTTCTGGGCTTTCTATTCTGTTCCATTATCTATGTGTCTATTTTTGTGCCAGTACCTTACTTTTTTGATCACTATACCTTTGTAATATACCTTGGAGTCTGGAATTATGATGCCTCGAGGTTTGATTTTCTTTTTCAAGGTTGCTTTGTTTATTCAGGGTCTGTGTGGTTCTGTAAAAAACGTAAGATTTTTTTCTAGCTCTGTGATAAATGCTGTTGATATTTTGATGGGATTGCATTAAATATTTGGATTGTTTTGGGTGATGTAGACATTTTAAAAATATTTCCTCTTCAGATCCATGAGCATGGAATGTCTTTCCATTTCTTTGTGTCATCTTCAAAATCTTTCATCAGGGTTTTAAAATTTTCACAGTAGAGTTGTTTCAACTCTTTGGTTATGCTTATGCCCATGTATCTTATTTTTTGGTGCTATTATAAAGGAGATTCCTAGCTTTCTCTTTCTGCCCCTTCGTTATTAGTATATAGAGATACAACAGATGTTTGTACATTGATTTTGTATCCTGCAACTTTAATGAATTTCTGTATCAGTTCTAGCACCTTTCTGGTGGTGTCCTTCGGGGTTTTGCATATACTATCTTGTCATCTGCAAATAGTGAATGTTTTCCCTCTCCCTTGCTGATTTGGATGCCTGTATTTCTTTTATTGTCTAATTTTTGTGGCTAGTCGTTCCAGTACTATGTTAAAGAACAGTGGTTACAGGGGACATCCTTGTCTTGCTCCAGACCAAAGAGGAAAAGTTTCAGGTTTTTTCCACTGATGATGTGGCTTTTTATATATGGCCTTTATTGAGGGTTTCTTCAGGGTTTTATAACAAGTGTATGTTGTACTTTGTCAAATGCTTTTTTCTGCATCAAAGGATCATATGTTTCTTTTCCTTTTATTAATATGGTATATCATGCTGATTAATTTGGAAATATTGAGCCACCATCACAATCCAGGAATATGTCCCACTTGATTGTGGTGAATTTTATTTTATTTTATTTTTAAATTTTTATCACGTTACTAATGTATTTTTGGATTTAGCATGCCAGTAATTTTTTGAGAATTTTGCATCCATTTCATCAGGGATATTGCCCCATTGTTCTATCTTTTGCAGTGTCATTATCTGATTTTAGTATCAGGGTAATGATGGTGTCATAGAATGAATGTGAAAGTTTTCCTTCCTTTAGTTTGTTGAGATGATTTGAGAAGAATAAGTGTTAACTGTTCTTTAAACTCGTGGAACTACAGAACACTCTTGAAACAAATTGAAGAAGGCCCAAAAAGATGGAAAAGCATTCCATGTTTGTGGATCAGAAGAATAAACATTGTTAAAATATCTGTGCTGCCCAGAGCGATCTATACTTTCAATGCCATATGATCAAAATATCAGCAGCATTTTTCAAAGTGCTGAAACAAACAATCCTAAAATGTCTATGGAACCTGAAAAGACCCCAAATCGCTAAGGAAAGACTGAAGAAGGAAAAAAGAGCTGGGGGCATCATATTGTCTGATTTCAAGCTTTATTACAAAGCTGTGATGACCAAGACAGCGTGGTACTGGCACAAAAACAGACACATAGACCAATGGAACAGAGTTGAAAGCCCAGATATGGACCCTCAACTCTATGGTCAAATAATGTTTGACAAAGCAAGGAAAAAATATTCTGTGGAAAAAAGACACTCTCTTCAATAAATGGCACCGGGAAAATTGGAAAGCTATGTATAGAAGAATGAAACTTGATGATTCTCTTACACCATACACAAAGATAAACTCAAAATAGATGAAAGACCTCAACGTGAGACAGGAAACTATTAAAATCCTGAAGAACATAGGCAGTAACCTCTTTGACATGGTCACAGCAAGTTCTTTCAAGACACTTCTCCAAAGGCAAAGGAAACAAAAGTGAAATTGAACTTTTGGGACTTCATCAAGATAAAAAGCTTCTGCACAACAAAGGGAACAGTCAACAGAACAAAGAGGCGACACATAGAATGTAGAAGATATTCACAAATGACACTACAAAGGGCTGATATCCAAGATCTTGAAAGAACTCCTCAAACTCAACACCCCAAAGCAGATAATCATGTCAAAAAATGGGCAGAAGACATGAACCGACACTTCTTCAATGAAGACATACACATGCAAAACAGATAATCACATCAAAAAATGGGCAGAAGATATGAATAGACACTTCTCCAATGAAGACATACAAATGGCTATCAGACACATGAAAAAATGTTCATCATCACTAGCCATCAGGGAGATTCAAATTAAAACCACATTGAGATACCACCTCACACCAGTTAGAATGGCCAAAATCAGCAAGACAGGAAA
>PISX010023354.1:0-29905 GCA_004024625.1 Mellivora capensis
AAATTATTTCTGATCTATAATCTAAGATCAACTTGCTTTAATTTACCATCACTCTCACTTGACTTATCATTAATAGAGATGTTGAATAACCGATCATTTTTCTTCATGTCACACTCAATGTAATGAATACATTTTTTATTTTATGGATTTTTAATTTCATTGAGTTCCTTTGTAATAGGTAGAACTTTCAATTCATCCTATTTACCTGTGAATCAATACCCAAGTGTTGTTACAGAGATAAAGCAATTATTAAAAGAGTAACAGTCTGCTTCCACATATAAACAGAATTGCATATTCAGAAAATGCCTTATTTTATCAAAAGCTATTATTGTCCCATATTTGGACAACATCCTGCTTTTGGTTGCAGGCAACACCTCCACCATGTCAGTTCATTTTAAAAAGTATCCCTTTGTTCAACATCAAGGGAACTGGTTAAAATTTGGTGAGGTGGGAATGGGTAGATTCCCAGAAAACAGCTTACTGGTTTTAAAATTTGGAGAAATGGAAATAACATAAGGCTGGAAGCATCCTTAGAGTAAAAGTACTATAGTAATAGAATTATTCTTCTTCATTGCATCCCAATATCACAGATATTTTAACAACCTCATCCAACATAGCACCATGGAAAGCAGAGGGAAAGGGGAGAAAGGACAGCACAAAGGGCAGCTTTGCAGAGACATGGATGCAAGTGGCTCCCCTGAAAAGGGAAAGCATCTTCTGCAGGACCAGTGGCTGCATCAGGGAGGGCCAGGGGTAGGATTTCTGTCACTCTATAATTTTCATTTTACACTAAGCCCCAATTGCCCCCCAAATTAATTAATTAATTACTTAATTAATTAGTTTGAGAGAGAGTTCTCAAGCAAGCAGGGGGAGGGGCAAAGGGAGAGAGAATCCTGAAACAGAGTTCCTGCTGAGTGGGGAATCTGATATGGGACTCGATCTGAGGACCCTGAGATCATGACCTGAGCTGAAACCAAGAGTCAGCCACTTAGCGGCCTGCACCACCCAGGTGTCCCTCACCCCCAAAATTTACTTTAAGACTATATTTTCTGTCCTGCAAAGGAATCACAAGTATTTGTTAGTGGATTAAACTGACATACCAATGAAATAGTAAGGTCAATTAACAAGATTATTTGAAGAGGAAATTTTGAGAAGACAAGTCATAATTATTTCTTAAATTAGTCCACTGTTTTAGAAGTGCCTGATGCAACTGACCCATATTTGTGTAGTCAGGCATCAAAATCAGTCTACCACTGACATTTTCTTTCTGTTTAATCATCAAGATTCCTGAAGTAATTTATTTCCCTGGCAGCATCATTGCTTGGGGGAGGGAAATAACTACAGGGCAATTATGGGTTTTATTAGCATATTCCAGATATTCTCTCTCTCTTCATAAAATAAAAATAATACAGTAAATAGTGCTTCTCCTGACAGTGCATTAAAAGTAATTCTTCACACAATTCTTACACTTTCACAGAATATGTCTAAAACTGACCATTAAAAGTTAATGAAGCTTGAAAATTACTGCTTCAAACTGGCTCGATTTTTTCCAAAGAACATTTAAAAAACAATGTACTCATCATAATGGCCTAATATATTGTCTTCCAAATATCCAGCTGCCCACCTTGCCTTCGAACAAATGAATGGCTGCCCACAGGACACCCAGTAGCTGCTGTGTAGGGTTATGTTTTTCATTCCACCTCCACAGGCTCACTTCTTTTGTTTCCTCACTTGAGACACCCCCACCTTCGCTCTCCTCCTTATCCAAATCTCAGTCAGCCTTTAAGGTCCAAGTACCCCCTTCTTCCTGAAATCTTGGTTATTCTAGATACTATTAAATTTTACACTTATAAATTTTTATAGCATATTATTAAAACATGACTGATACTTATCCAGTTAACAAACATTGTTTATCTATTAAGTTCCAGGCATTGTGGGTTAAAAATAAGGAGATTTTAAGAAAAAAAAATGTGACTGCTATTATTTAGGAGCTTGCTATTGTCCTCAACATATGTATTTTGTTCTCCTATCTAAATGTAAACTCTTTTTGAAAAAGGAGATCACATTCACATCTAATATTAATATGACCCCCTACATCCAACCTCAACTTCTACTATAGAGATGAGAACATATATATTGCTGTAATCAGTAAATCTTAGATTTCCTAATTGTACATAGAGTCTAAAGGAAAAACAGTACCCATTATAAAATCTCAAAAGTATCTGGTGCCATTTTCATAGCTTCTGGACATCAGAAACTATATTTTCCATGTTATTCTCTATGCATTTCTCTGTTCCTTTGATCTTCAGCATGCTGTATAATAATTTGTTTTACTTACAGTAAAGCAAAATGATGAAAAGTGGAGATCCAGGGGCATATTGTCTGGATTCAAATTTTAGAATCTTTTACATATGACCTTGACTCATCTAAGTTTCCTCATCTGTAAAATGAGCACAAATATATATAAGTTCTAAGGTAGTTGTAAAAGTTAAATAAAAATTTAAAAAGCTAAATGGAAAAAAAGGCTAATGAAAGTAAAGCATCTAGAAGACTACCTGTCACAGAGTTAAACTCCTGGAATTTTTATTCATGATCATTATACTTATTTATGGCACCATCAAGAGATAATCAGGTGTTGTTATTTCACTTCTACAGGTGAAACACTTGAACAAAAAGAGTATTTGATGCATTATGAATGAGGGTGGAAATAATTTCTAAAGGCAGAATATGAATTCCCTGTATTCTCTTGTTTTTGAAATAAGCACTGAACTGTCCTATCTTCTTCCACAGAACAGTTCTGCTTTCAGGTTCAGCCCAGGGCAGTATCTGGTGTTGTGAGTCTGCATTGAAATGGACGAATAAGGCTTGGTCTCTTTTCTCAAGTAGTCGACTCTCTGAGTTGTGCTGAACAGCGTGGCACTACCTTGTTTTCCAATCATATAATGGATTATAATGGTTTATTATAATGGATTATAATGGATGTTGGTGGAATTTTCCTTAACCAGAATCCAAGAAGTGCACCATTGATTCTGTTGTACTTGGACTTTCCTATAACGGTAATAATATATGAGTCATTGGATTGCTGGTAGAGATGGTGTCTCAGAATAGTGCATTCAGTCAGGACTCCTACCTGCAGATAATAGAATCCACCTATCCAGATAATAGGATCCAGCTATCCTATAGGAAGGGAATGGGAAAGGATTTATTTAAAAGTGTAGGCAGCTTAAAGAATCTCCTTAAGGGCCAGAAGAGTGATTTCATAGCTATATGACTAGGAAAAAAGAATAGGTAAGAGAAATGGTCAAACATAAAACAGAACAGTTCTGGTAGAAACCCCATTGCTGTCTTCTCTCATAGCTTACCATATATGATACAGAGCCAGGGCATTGAAACCTCCACCATTGCTGCCTTCAAGCCCCAAATTCCCTGGCTAACCTGCGCACAAAAAGGTCCACTAGCCATGTGTAGAGACACCTCCTCACATAGGCGGCTTTCTCCTTCTGAGTCTTTGTAGAGATGCCCGTGCTTGGCGAAACCAAAACCATTACAGAAACCGTACCTTCAAGAGTGGTAATGTTTTCTTCTTCTTCCTCCCCTTTTCCTTCTCCTCCTCTTTTGTCCTTTTTTTTTTTTTTTAAAGCTTGTATCACTTAAGTTTGCAATACCTTTGGGACTGATCAAGACCTGTCATATATATATTACTTCTACTTTTATGAGGGGGGGTTTCTGAACATGCTCAACCCTTATGAATGGTGGATCAGAAATATCATACAGCTTGTGATAAGGCAGTTCAGGTTCAGGTTTGTTTGCTGTCTCGAAATCAGACACTCAGCAACAAGCCAGATTCTGTCTATTCTCTATCAAAAGAGAAGATACATATTTGCCAAAAAGGGCATAGATCTGCTCTACTGTCACTTGAATCTGCTTTATGATTCTTCTCTTAGGGCATTCTAGAGCAATGAAATCTGGTAATAGTCACCTGTCTTAGTCTGTGTGGAGTGTTATAACAAAACATTATAGACTGGATGGCTTCTAAACATTATTTCTCATAGTTCTGGAAGTTGGGAAGTCCTAACCATGGCACTAGTAGATCTGGTATTAGTAAGAGCCTACTTCCTGATTTATAGATGGCCCTCTTTTCACTGTAATTTCACATGACAGAAGAAGGGATGAGAGCTCCATCCTCACAGACTGATCATCTCCCAGAGGCCCCACTTCCTAGGCCCCTTACTTTGGAGGTTAGGATTTCAACATATGACTTTTAGGGGGGAAACATATTCAGTCCACAGTCCTAGCCTAATTCAAAACATGTGTAAAATCTAATCAGCCCATGGCCCAGGGGGTATAATCAGTTGATTCCACTTTTAACAATTGATGCAAATGTATTCCAGGAGGAAGATATAGCTTCTCATGTCTACAAATGATAAAGTATCCCTGCACAAATAAGTTAGTAACAAAAATTACCTATTAAGGTAATTACATAGCTTAATATCTAGATCAATGAACCATTCTCTTAGAAAATGAAGGTAAATTTAGCTGTATAATGAATGATTATTAAAATATAGTAATAGAAGGGATACAAGCATTATTTATTTTTTAAATTTTATTTTATTTTTTTCAGTGTTCCAAGACTCACTGATCACCCAGTGCTCCATGCAATATGTGTCTCTTAATACCCACCACCAGGCTCACCTAGCTCCCCACCCCTCCCCTCCAAAACCCTCAGTTTTTTCTCAGAGTTTTGCGTCTCTCATGGTTCATATCCCCCTGCAATTTCCCCCAACTCACTTCTCTCCATCTTCCAATGTCTTCTGTGTTATTCCTTATGCTCTACAAGTAAGTGAAACCATATGATAATTGACTTTCTCTGCTTGACTTATTTCACTCAGCATAATCTCCTCCAGTCCCATCCATGTTGATACAAAAGTTGGGTATTCATCCTTTCTTATGGAGGCATAATACTCCATCGTATATATGGACCATATCTTCTTTATCCATTCATCTGTTGAAGGGCATCTTGGCTCTTTCCAAAGTTTGGCGACCGTGGCCATTGCTGCTATGAACAGGGGTACAGATGGCCCTTCTTTTCACTACATCTGTATCTTTGGGGGTAAATACCCAGTAGTACAATTGCAGGGTCATAGGGTAGCTGTATTTTTAATTTCTTAAGGAATTTCCACACTGTTTTCCAAAGTGGCTGCACTAGCTTGCATTCCCACCAACAGTGTAAGAGGGTTCCCCTTTCTCTAAATCCTCTTCAACACTTGTTGTTTACTCTCTTGCTAATTTTGCCCATTCTAACTGGTGTAAGGTGGTATCTCAGTATGGTTTTGATTTGAATCTCCCTGATGGCTAGTGATGATGAACATTTTTTCATGTGTCTGTTAGCCATTTGTATGTCTTCTTTGGAGAAGTGTCTGTTCAAGTCTTCTGCCCATTTTTTGACATGATTATCTGTTTTGTGTGTGTTGAGTTTGAGGAGTTCCCTATAGATATTGGATATCAGCCCTTTTTAGCGTCATTTGGGAATATCTTCTCCCATTCTGTGGGTTGCCTCTTTGTTTTGTTGACTGTTTCCTTTGCTGTGCAGAGGCTTTTGATCTTGATGAAGTCCCAAAAGTTCATTTTTGCTTTTGTTTCCTTTGCCTTTGGAGACATGTCTTGAAAGAAGTTGCTGTGGCCAATGTCAAAGAGGTTTTTACCTATGTTCTCCTCTAGGATTTTGGTAGATTCCTGCCTCACATTGAGGTCTTTTATCCATTTCAAGTTTATTTTTGTGTATGGTGTAAGAGAATGGTTGAGTTTAATTTTCTATACAAAGATGTCCAATTTTCCCAGCACCATTTATTGAATAGACTGTCTTTTCCACTGTATATTTTTTCCTGCTTTGTCAAAGATTAGTTGACCATAGAGTTGAGGGTCCATATCTGGGCTCTCTACTCTGTTCCACTGATCTATGTGTCTGTTTTTGTACTTGTACCATGGTGTCTTGGTGATCACAGCTTTGTAGTAAAGCTTGAAATCAGGCAACATGAGGCCCCCCATTTTGTTTTTCCTTTTCAACATTTTCTTACTGATTTGGGGTCTCTTCTAGTTTCATACAAATTTTAGGATTATTTGTTCCAGCTCTTTGAAAAATGCTGGTGGAATTTTGATCATGATGGCTTTGAAAGTATGGATGACTCTAGGCAGTATAGACATTTTAACAATGTTTATTCTTCCAATCCATGAGCATGGAATGGTCTTCCATCTTTTTGTGTCTTCTTCAGTTTCTTTCATGAGTGTTCTGTAGTTCCTCGAGTACAGATCCTTTACCTCTTTGGTTAGGTTTATTCCCAGGTATCTTATGGTTCTTGGTGCTATAGTAAATGGAATCAATTCTCTAATTTCCCTTTCTGTATTTTCATTGTTAGTGTATAAGAAAGCAGCTGATTTCTGAAGATTTATTTATTTATTTAGATTTATATAGCAATATATACCAACAATACCAACAATATATACCAACAACCAATAATACCAAAAATAGCAGGCTTCATCATCTCATGGTGATGAAATATGTAGCAGCTTTGTGCACATAGACACTTCTTGAATGTCAGTGGCAAGAACATGAAAACTCACCCCTCAGTCTAAAAACAAACTAACAATGGAGAGGAGAAGGGAGTTGAGGGAAATTGGAAGGGGAGATGAACCATGAGAGACTATGGACTCTGAAAAACAACCTGAGGGTTTTGAAGGGGCGGGGGGTGGGAGGTTGGGGGAGCCAGGTGGTGGGTATTATGGAGGGCACGCATTGCATGGAGAACTGGGTGTAGTGCAAAAACTATAAATTCTGTTACGCTGAAAAGAAATTAAAAAAAAACAAAACCAACTAACGGCCAGGGATTGTTATTCCCATTCAAAATGATATGTAGCAGTCACAGGGGTGGAATCAAATTTAGGTTACCAAGCTGAGATCATCCTCACAGTGTGGAGGCAGAAAAGTAGAACTGTGCACCAGCTCAATGTAGAGGGCCAATCATCAGCACACCAATGATGTAGAGACCAAAGGAGTTCCCTGTCCCTGTTGTCTGGTACTTCTGCTCCGTTAACTTGAGGAGGCTCCAAAATCAACCCCAGTTTTTCAGGCAAGCTTGCATAACATTGATGTGGGAAACTATATATAAGGAGACTGAAGTATTTATCTTTTAGTTGTTTAAAGAACATCCTCATCCTGGGATGCCTGGGTAGCTCAGTGGGTTAACTGTCTGCCCTCAGCTCAGGTCATGATTTCAGGGTCTTGGGATCAAGTCCCAGATTTGGCTCCCTGCTCAACTGGGAGCCTGCTTCTCCCTCTGCCTGCTGCTACCCCTGCTTATGCACACACATTCTCTCTCTCTCCCTGAAAAATAAATAAATAAAATCTTAAAAAAAAAAAAGAATACCCTCATCCTTACTTTATGTAGTTTTCTCTCTGTCCAGTAGACAATAGGGTCTCTTTGGTATATATGTGTTTATGTGTATATATACATATGTGTTTGTGTGTGTGTGTGTGTATAAATTGGTGTAGATAATATATCTAATACATATAAGCTATATATATGTGTGTATATATAAGTATTTATGTGTACCTATGTACATATATATGTACACACACAAGCACACACACATACACTAAGCAAACCTGTTTGGACTAATGCATTAGTGAGGGTGCCACCTTTAAGAATGAAAGATGTTCACAAATTTAAGTATCAAGAAATCAATATAGTAGTTAGTTCACCCAAATAAATGTCTGTTTGAAATGTGCAGTAGGAGATACTTTCACACAGAGGAGGCCTCCTGAGCCCTTGCCTATAGAAGGCTACCATGATTAACCTCCTCTTCTCTTAGCATTCCTCACCTACCCCCCACCCCCACACCTTCATTTCAAGGTTAAAAAAAAGTGAGGGACCAGCATTGCAGAGCCACACCATCTACCCCTCTCAATCAGTATCTTCCATGAGAAGTTTTCATGTTCTCTCCTAACAAATACTGCATATTTGAAACTACCAATTGCAAGTTTTAAAAGGTAGAATCTTCCAGATTGCTGTCATATCCTTTCATATAGTACATCTATGTCTTCACTCCTCTCTCCCTCTGCAAACTGCATAATTTTGGTTAAAATCAACAACCCAGAAATACCCATAGACAGTGCCTACTAAACCTGAGTATATGACAGTGTTATCCAGCAAGCTGTGAGGGAAAGAAAAATGGCCACAAACTCACTTTTCAACAGTCTTGTCCTAGAGCAGTTTCTTTGCCTAAGTTGATTAAAATCACACATGACATGACTGTCCCTTGAAAAGAAAACGTGCTCCAAGTCACTACATTGTGGTCCATTTTCGTGATCAATGTGAGCAATTTCAGAACCAAGGATTTCTGTCACACACAATGGTCTAATCAAATTAAGTTAAATAAATGCATCATGAATACATATTAAATGTAATCAAAAGCACAAGTTTGCATGTGTGATATATATTTAAATCAGAGGTAGCCATCCCTGATCAATGAGCAGATGAACGCAAATTCCTATCCAACAGGGTTGATGTGAAGGCCAAACATGCGACATCCAGTCATTCTGGATCCCCAAGAAGGATTTATGTGTATAATGTAATATAATACATTATATTATAACATGATATAATATAATATATAGATTAAAAGTGAAAGCCTAAGGAAAGAGAGGACTAAAAGAGCATCAAATAAAGGAGGAAGAAATGAGGAGAGAAATAAAGGAGACCAGATGGGAAGGCAACAGAAAGGATGAAGAAGTTAAAAGAAAAGCATAGCAGAGGAGAATGGGAAGAATGACCTCTCAACTCTTGCAAATAGTCTATAATTCACAGTTGCATATTTGGTTTTCTCAACAACCCTATTGGGTAGGAATTTGTGTTCCTTTGCTCACTGATCAGGAATATTTATTTAAAACCTACTCTGTGCCAGGCCTTATTCTAGGTCCTGGGAATAAAACTGGACAACAGAGATATAGCCTCTTCTACTATATAACTTCTATTTTAGTATAGGGAGACAACAACAGCAATAAATGCCTAAGAAGCTAAGTAAATAAGACAAGTTTTAGACATGAATCTCAGAGCTTATATTAATTTCCTATTGCTGTTATAATAAATTATCACAAATTTAGTGACTGAAAGCAATACAAATTTATTCACTTACAGTTGTAGTTGTGGACCTCAGAAATGTAAAATGGTTTAGCAGGAGTGTGTTCCTTCCAAAAGCTCTAAGGGAAAATCTTTTTTGTTGTCTTTTTCAGCTTCTAGAGGCCACCTGCGTTCTTTAGCTCATGGCGCTGATTTAGTGTTTCTGCCATCACATCTTTGTCTCTGACTCTGACCTTCCTGCTTTCCTATTACAAGGACCCTGGTGAATTCAATGGGCCCACCTTGATAACACAGGATTATTTCAAAATCCTTTAATGAATCACATCTACCAAATAACATATTCACAGGCTTCGGGGATTAGGACAGGGAGATTGTTGGACAGTCATTATTCAGTCTACTATAGAGACTTGAGTGAATTGTTCAACTTATTGTTCAACAATTGTTCAACAGTTTTGTCCAGACATTCAGTCTTCTGAATCCAAATGCGCTAATCTTTCTCCTTTACCATAGCTAATCCCCTCAGCCTCTGTTCATTCTCCACCTGCTAAAGAAGAAATCGGAGTCCATTTTGATGTTCTTTGATGTTTCCTACAGTTTTAGCTACCCTCCTTCACTCAAGTTGTATTTTAAAACTGGTGAAAACAAACCAATTTATTCAAGGTAACAGTAACCGACAACTGGTTAATGTGTCCATCCATGCACCAGCTATTGACTGAACACTGTTTTTGTGCTAAATGCAAAACCAGAGTGGAAAACAAAACAGGTGCTGCCTTTGCCTTGTCGGAACTTTTTGTCTGGTGGAAAAGATAGATATTAAACGATCTAACATGTAGATAATTATGCATTCTAGTAAGTGGTAAGAAAGAAATGAAATGTGTTTGATGACAGATTATAATTAGGGAAGCCAATTAGACAGGGAGGTTAAGGAAGGACTTTCTCTGAAGGGAACACTGAAGCACAGACTGATAGATGAGCAGGAGCCATCCTTGTAGAGAGAGGAGTGTGGGCCGAGAAAGGTCTGTCTATGTGAGGGTGGGTGGAGGATCCTTTTATGGGCAGGCCAAACTCCAAGGCCCTGAGATGGAAAAGAGCTTGATAACTTGGATAGTTATTTAAAAAATTCAAGTGCCTGGAGAATAAAGTGTGAGGGAGAAGGTAAGATAAGCTAAGATAAGATGAGCTGATCAAGGTAAAGAGAATATATGTCATGCAGGCCATAGACAGTGGGGAAAAGTTTGGGTTTTATTTTAAAGTGCACTGGGAAGGATTTTAAGGTGAGAGAAAAGTGATCTAATTATATTTATGCTTTTAAAAGATGGGGCACCTAGGTGGCTCAGTGTCCATTAAGTGGCTAACTCCTGATCTTGACTCAGGTTATGATCTCAGGGTGCTGGGATAGAGCCACACCTTGAGCTCTGTGCTTAGCGGGGAGTCAGCTTGAGGATGAGCTCTCTTTCTTCCTCTCCCTTGGCCTTCCCCCCAACTCTCTCTCTCTCTCTCTCAAATAGATAAATAAACCTTTTAAAAAAATTTTTAGAAAGATGACTTTGCTGTTGTGAGAACAAAAAAAGATCCAGGGTGGAAGCTGAGACATGAATAAGGAAGCTGCTGCTGGGAGATGATGGTGGCTTAGACCAGAGCTGGGCTGGGAGGGATGTGAGCCGTGGACAGATGGGAGATGCATTGTGGATTGGAGAAACAGGATTTACTGATGGACGACATAGGGGTGTGAGGACAAATACATATCAAGTAGGACTCCCAGGCTGCAAGTTTGAGAATCTAGGTAGGTGGTACAGCTGTTTATAGAGATGACAAAGACCAGAGAAGGAATGATATTAGGACAGAAAGCCAATAAATTCCTATTTAGACCTCTTAAGTTTGAGATTTTTGTGACATTTCAAGTAAGGATAAGCAGGTAGATGAATGAGCCTGGAGGTCAGAAGAGAGCCTATGGTGGACATCAATTTAGAACTTAGTGGCAGAGAAGTAGTATTTAAAGCTATGGGGGTGGACAAGATCAGCTGGGAAGAGTGTGAAAGCAGAAAAGGATGGTTTAAGGCACAAGCCCTGGGAGGGCTTCAGGGACAAGGAGTCTGAGAATCAAAGCCAGAGATATAAAGGAAAACCAGAGAAATACAGTGTCAACAAAACCAAAAGAGAGTGTTTCAAGAACAAGTGGCTCACCAGGTTCACTTCAGTGAACATTTGTTTTTGTCAAAAACAAACAAAAGTATCGCAAAGGAGAGCAGTTTCAAAATCTAGAACATTCAAGTACAACTGAAGGTTAGAGATTAAGAAGAGATATTTTTCATTTGCTTTTGAGAAAGTGAAAGCAGCCCCAGCTCCTGGAAACCGAGCTGATACTCACAGCCAGGCCATGCTGTTCTCTTGTTGGACATAAACTCACAGAACGTCAGACAAGGTCACTCTGACACCACGATGGAGTGAGCCAAAACAAAATCACCATGAGGCCCACAAAATATCAGACATCCTTTGTACTCAGCTAAAGGAGTAACTGTTACTTCTTTACTAAGTACGGTGGTTTTTTGTTTTGTTTTTTTTTAAAGATCTTATTTATTTATTTGACAGACAGAGATCACAAGCAGGCAGAGAGGCAGGCAGAGAGAGAGGGGGAAGCAGGGTCCCCGCTGAGCAGAGAGCCCGATGTGGGGCTCGATCCCAGGACCCTGGGATCATGCCCTGAGCTGAAGGCAGAGGCTTTAACCCACTGAGCCACCCAGGTGCCCCTACTAAGTACAGTTTTATCCTCATTTTAATCTGTCCTTCCCCTAGATGAGATTTATTCTGAGACTCAGTTACAGAATTGTCCCTGCTCTCTGATGGTACCCAATGCAGACTGAGCCACTGCTTCCTCAGACCTTCCTTAGAGTGACCCAGCCAAAGCTTAACCCCATAATGGCTTCTTTGTAATACCACTTACTGAGAGGACTCCCAGCTCCCCGACAGTGAACACTGTCCTTCAGTGTTGGAGTTCTGCAAGGAGTCCTCTGGATGCAGGGCACTGACATTTCCTAGTCCCCTAAAGTCGACAATTCATAATTTGTAAATGTGTATAACCAGTTAATAACAACACTTAATTAGCCAGGACTCCCATTACCCAACCATTCTAGGTCAATTATATCTATTGGTATATAGGATGTATGGGATACATTAAGACCTTGGTTTCATTAAGACATCAAATACCTCTATAGACCTTTATTTTTTTTCCTATTCATCACATAGCACAGCAGACAATTCTTTTTTTCCCTAGTCAGAAGCTCAATGTGATTTTGTCACTAAATTGCCAGAATATTACTTGTTGGAAGTTCTTTCCTATTTATAAAGATTTAATCAAACTTCCACCAGAATACTAAAGGATACTGTCCACATGTTTGCGCTCATGTCTTCCTAGTGTCCTCTGATCTATGACAGTTTTTCAACTAGGCCATTTTTCTGTAACCTTGACAGCTTTGAAGAGTAGAGTAAGATCAGATATTTTGTAGAATGTTCCTCAGTGTGGGTTTGTCTGGTATTTTCTATTATTTTGGGAAGAACACCATAGAAGTGAGGTGCCCTTCTCTTCATATACTATCAAGGGTTACATGCTACCAACATGACTTATCAGTGATGATGTTAACCTTGATTCCTCGGTTTAGGTGGCATCTCTTAGGTTTCTTCACTGTGATATAACTAATTTATCCTTTTTAATAATATATTCTTTAGAAGCATGTCACAAAACCCAGCTCACTCTCGATGTAAGGGAAATTAAACTCGATGTATTGGGAGTGAAGGGTGAGGAGGAAGACTCTGTCTATTATTTGAAAGTCTCTCATAAAGAGTTTCGTCTCTTTTCTCACATTTATTTATTTGTTCAAACATGTATTTATAGCTGGATGAACCCTTGGATATTTATTGCCTCTGGAACCATGAGAAATAACTATTTCTTGTTTAATCCATTCAGTCTATGGTATTTTGTTATTGTGGTCTGAACAAGCAAGTCGAAGAAATTCCCTTTATTACTGGTTTGATGATTTAAAAAAAAAAAATCAAGAATGCATACTGAGTTTTATTTCCTCACCTGGTGAAGACAGCTGGGATCTGTTTGGGTCCCTGCTTCCGATAGTGTAGCCTAGAAACTCTCCAGTCACTGATCTGGTGTAATACTAAGACTTTGTTTGTTTGTTTCCCTTCTTCCAAGAATTACATATTTTGTCCAGTTTTCTAGTTTATTGTTATGGGAGGGTTAATCAGATTTCTGCTACACCATCACAGCTAAAAGTGGAAACCATTATCTTATTTTAATTTTTAATTTGTTTCTAGTAAGTTTGAAACTTTCCTCTTTATAAACATTTGTAAATCCTCCTTGTCAATTATCTATTATGAATCATTTGCCCACTTGTCTTTGAAAATATTTTTATATAGATTTATAGGATACATTAAGTATAAAGGGAACAATTTTCTAAATTCCAGAAGGAGAGCATGTTCATTCCCCCTAAAACATTTTCTCTTTACTACACTTTACCCACTCCCTATCCTCTTCTTAGATGTCTATCTCTACTCTTAACATTTATTCATTTTTCTCTCTATTTTGAATGTTTTTCTGTTGATAAATATTTGTTTGTACCCCTCCTCACTTCTTTGAGAGGTCTTCCCTTTCCCCAGTCCTTGTGAGTCTTGTGAGGCTGTCAGTCAAAGATCCTGACCCCCTCTACGCAGATGTGTACATCTGGGCCAGTTGAGCCAATCAGAAAACTTCATCCCCTAGATATAGATCTGATCTATTATTTAAGGAGAGTCCATCAGAGTCCTTCAAAAGTAGGTTTATGTATGTGCTTAAAGAGTGAGGTTTTCCTCTCTGTTTTTCTGAGATGAGGAGAAACTAAGACAATGAAATCCTAAAGCTGCTAGATTTTATCTTTTTACCTCCATGCAGAAAGCATACGGAAGCATACGGAAGCATACGGGAGATAGAAAACAGCATAGTGGAAAGCAGATAAAAGGAAGAAAGAAAAAAAGGATCTTACTGATCACATGGGCCCTTGGCAATGCCTCAGGCTGTCTCATCAGCATGTCAACAATATATTCCATTCTATATTTCAGTCACTCTGATTTGGGTTTCTGACTTACAGGCAAGATTCCTGGCAAATCCAAATTCTAGGTGGTTAGCTTTCTGAAGTTGACCATGACTATTCTACCACATCAGTGCAGCATATCTCTCTTTCCATGGCTAAAGGTATCTTGGAGCCTTGGAGAGGGTACTTAATAATGACTGGCCTTGAATTAAAGATCTAATGAGAGAGGAAAACTGCCACTCATATTCTGCATTTTAAATCAACCTACCACTTTACTGCTTGTGGAGGATTTATAGATGGCTTTAATGGGTTGAGGACTCACAAAAGGAGACATTATACATTTCTAAACACATAATCATTTCTGACATAACACAATAAAAACACAATAAAATAAGTTTTTATTTATGATCTATTACTTCACTTGATGACTTTGTTGTTACATCTGTAAAGGCTTAGCATACCATATACTCCACTTTAGAGAGAGAAAGCTATTTTATTGATTTTTATCTATGCTCACCAGTTCTCACCCAAACAACCCTGTTAATTTGCTTCTGTTATATCTCTGGCGAACAATCTTGATTCCTGTTTGTTGGAGGAGATCACTATCAAGGCTTCTCGAATCCATGCATTTTAAAAGATGCTTTAAAGAACCAATCAGCATTTCCATGTCCTTTCCAATAACTAGTGAGAATAGCAGATGCACCTATATTACTCAATACATAAAAAAATTCTTCTGAACATTGAAAGCAGGTATACAACTATACATTTTTTGGATTTTAGTAAGAAAGTGTACTTTAACACTTCATATTATTTATTTGTCCTAATCTCAAGTCTTGAAAATATCTCATTTTCAAAAGGAATAGTTTTTTTCTTTTGCTGAAATAAAAATAAGCCATTTCATAATAAGCCAAGTCATAGGAAGACCTATAAGAGAAAAACCAAGCCTCCTCCATTCTTGTTTTTTTTGTCCAATATTTGCTTTTCTGGCTTTTGTTCTAGGAAGTCTCCCAGCCTCCCAGTCTAGCTTTACATTTTCAGGCTCTCCCTGAAAGAAAAGTTTCTTCTAAGAAGGACCTCCTTCTCAAAGAAAGAAAGAAAGAAAGAAAGAAAAGAAGAGAAAAGAAAAAAGAAAAGAAAAAAAGAAAAACCAATTCTAAGCATTATGCCACATTGGATTTAAGAGAATTTCAAATAATATAAAGTTTGTCATTCTGCCATTGATTTATGTGAGATAAATACATGTCTGTCCAAGAATATTTCTCCACCCCTCCAAGAAAACTTAAATCTGAGCTGATTGCACAGATGGCAATCAAAGGAGTGAAAGAAAGGACACTTAATCAGGAGGTGTATACTTGCTGTATGATTGAAAGCATTTGATGTCAGAATGAAGCAGACTTCTAAATCTGAGTTTTATGACAGACTGAAGAATAAAGAGTGATGAAAGGTAGGAGACTTTGAGGAGAGAGGAAAAGAGGAAAAACACACAGACTAGAGATGTGAAAGAGTAAACATCTGGTTTATCACAGAAAATTGTACTAAATTGGTATGCCAGTTGAGCTGGCTTCATGGACATGTGACCTGTGCTGTTGCACAGGCCCCAGCTCAGAAGGACCCCATGCTAGTTTAATGCTCTGCTGTCACCATCTTGAAATTCTCTGTAATTGTTGAACCAGGGAACCCTGCATTTTCACCTTGTACTGTGTCCCACAAATCATATAACTGGTCATCATCCCAGCTCAGTTCTCCTAGGACTTCTTCTTAGTTGTTCTCATCTCTCTTTCCCACAGTTCTTATTTTCTATCACCAACAAAGGGATGAAATTGGCTTTCTCATTTGCAGACATCTTGTAGCTACAGTGAAATTCCATTTGCAAACTAGAAATTATGGACATTTCCACTTCATTGTTTCTGATCACCTGTCCTTTTAACACCAATAGAAATCTGCCTTTACTCTGAGTCCAAAGGACGAACCCTTGAAACATCCTACTCAAGTCATCTGATTCTGCTCTTAAGAACTCAACCCTGATATTTTAAAAATCAGTGTATGCAAAGCATCATGTTCAGCACCATGGCAAACAGAGAAGGGCAAGAGGCAGAATCTCCTGTCAGAGGAGTTCACAAACTGGAGTGGAGGGAGATGTGGCACAAATAAAGGCATGAAGGAAGGGTTAAGGAAGGGAACTTTGGGCAGATGGAGAAGTGGTCATTGCAGCTGAATCCAGACTCAGAGTGAGGACAGTGGCATCATAGTTTGTGAGAGATACTTTTAAACTGTCTCAAAGATAAAGAAATGAGCATTCCTTAGTTATAAAACAGAAGCAACCTACTCCACAGGGCAAGTTTTAAGTGCTGTAGAGAATGCTTGAAAATTGCCTTGTCTGGGGGCACCTGGGTGGCCCCGTTGGTTAAACATCAGACTCTTGATTTTGGTTCAGATCATGATCTCAGGGTTGTGAGATGGAGCTCTGTGTTGGGTTGCATGTTGGGTATGGAGCCTGCTTAAGAGTCTCTCTCTCCTTCTCCCTCTGTTCCTCCCACCTCCCCCTGCAAAAAAAGAAAAGTGCCTTGCCTGATGCCTACCACATATAAGAGACTTGATAAAAAGTGTTTTCCCACTAATTATTATTTTCATAAAAGTGACTGATGTATTTGCATGAAATATAAAAAGATGGAAAGCCCCATAGCTCCTCATCTCATCAGGCCATCCCAGGATCTCAAGCAATACTGAGCACTGATAAACAAGCTCTGCTTCCAACCCTGGTTCTGCCATTACCTCAGTGTGTGATCTTGGGAAAACTCTAAAATTCTGGTATTTTAGCTCTCAAATGAGATAGTTAGATTAAATTATTCCTTAGTATTCTTTCAACTCCAAAGTTTGATTCTAAGAAGTTTACATTTTTTCCTTTTCTCTTCTTTTTTGAATCAAATAACTGTTGTTTAAAGAAATTCAACAATCCAATGCTTCAGAGGTAATCCTTATTAAAGTTTGATAAGTAAACATTCTGAAATTTTCTAAAATGTAATCTGCAGAGTCTTCTAACATCATGATCTCATTTCTAAAATATATATATATATATGCACAATTTGAAAACTATATAATTACTACAGATGCACACACTTTTATGAAATGAAATCATGGTACAAATAAGATTCAGTGAATTACATCTTTTCCTTTATACATTCTCACAGCTAATCCATTTTCTTTAATGACTGAATAATATTCAATTGTATGGATCTCTCTGTCTCTCTCCAATCCCCTAGCTCCCATACATAGAAATTTAGGTTATTTCTGACTTACTGATGTTGCAAAATGTTGGAGTGGACATCTTTACATATGTATTTGAACATGTTTTAATAGGTGAAATTTCTCGGTATTGAGGTGGTTGTTAAAATACTTATAAACATTTAACAAATTTCTTAGATATCAAATTTCCCTTCATAAAGTGCCGATTTGTGTTCCCACTGACACAAAATAATGTCCATTGTCCCCAGACTCTCAGGATCAGTGGCTACTTTCACTATGTTAACAGTCTGGCCTATATGTGGGGCACAAAATGTCTTACTGTTGTTTTAATTAGACTATTTGAATTATTAGTGAACAAGAGTGGAATTTTTGTATTAGGTATTTGCATTTCTTCTTCAGTGAATAATTTACATATTTGATTATTCTCTTAATTAGGATATATCTTTTTTCTTGTTAGTAGAACCTTAAAAAATATATTGTGCTTTCTATATACTACAAGTATTTCCTCTCAATGTGTCACTTATCTTTCAATTTTATTTATAGTATTTCTTGCCATCCACATACTTTCAATATTCTTGCAGCCACTTCTGTTAAACATTTTCGATATCATTTTGAGAATTTTATATCATTTACAGTACCCTTCCTCAAACCAGGATTAAAAAAATATTTTGTCTATTGTTAATAGTTTATCCATACTAATACTTATACTTTTTTATATGTTTTTAAAAATATTTTTATGTATTTATTTATTTGACAGACAGAAAAAGAGAGAGAGAGAGAGCACACACAAGTAGGAGGAACAGCAGAAGGAGAGGAGAAGCAGGATTCCTGCAGAGCAGGGGGAGCCCAGTGTGGGACTTGATCCTAGAGTTCTGGGATCTGACCTGGGCCAAAGGCAGTCGCTTAACCAACTGAGCCACCTATCCCATATATATATATATATATATATAGATAGATATAGATATAGATATAGATATAGATATAGATATAGATATAGATATATTTATGTTTTGACAAGTAGTCTATCTGGAATTTATTTGTCTGTATGATTTGAGATTCGAATATAACCCTGTTTTCTTCCAAACAAAGAGCCACTTATTTTTGCTTCATTTATTGATAAACCATCTTGTTTTCCTTGATTCAAGATGTCACCTGTATCACATATTAAATTCCAATATTTATTTGAGTTTCCTTCTGGGCTTTATTTTGTGAACAGCTGTTAGATTGTAGAATAAATGTATGCCTACATTCAGAGAGTGGTGAGCTGCAATTATACAGCTTTGTGCAGGGATATTGATATAAAAGTTTGGGATGTTCAAACTGAATGTGAGGGTAGGAATATGTGCTTGAATTTATGTGTGCATGGTGGCTCCTGAGGGACATTCTGTGTGCCCTTGCACCAGTTTTGTGAGGATATAAGATGCAGAAGAGTGAGCTCAGCCATGAACATGACGTCATCTAGAGAAAAAGGGCATATGCCAGTGAGGAGTCCAACCCAGTTCATTCCTGCTCTCTCAGTCTCTCCCCTCTATGAGGCACTCACCTCCAAATCTGTCAACCTCACATGACTGATTGCCATCCCAGCTGGGATGAATCCCTGCCTCTCAGAACCAAATCTTGCCTCTCATGCAATCAAAGGAATTTGGAAAAAAAAAAATTAAAGTCACTAGAACTTGGTGCCCATTTGATGTAGCCTCAGGAAACAGAACAAAAAACAAGAGTAAATATGGCTAAAACATAGTAGAAGGTAACAACCATGGTTTGAAAAAGAGCTCCCGTTGTCAGAAAATTCTCCCTTCATAGGAATTTCAGATGGTACATTGCTTCCTTTGGACCATATAGCCCACATTTTAAGGCTCAGGGAACACATGTAGATGAATGATTTATATTTATATAGAATCTAAATCTGAATTAAGTTAAATAAGTCATAACTTAAAAAATTTATTTGTATTCTCCTTCAATCTGTTGCACTTGACTTAAGGATCCAACTAAAAATAAATTCATGACATATTGATTTAGCACTATTAAAATAGCTACCAGAGATACTTTCAAAATAATAAAAAGGCAATGATGTTGCTGAAATATCCACTAAAGCAACTACTTAAAAATTTAGAGCACATCAGTGAGAACACACTAATCAATAGACTTTTAGAGAATTGTATTCCAGTTTTTCAACAAATTATCCAAGAATAACATTCTTCTTTCATTCTAATCATTTCAAAAATTCTTTCAATTTTCAAAATTTTGGGGTGTGTGGGTAGCTCAGTCTTTAAGCCTCTGCCTTTGGTTCAGTGATCCCAGGGCCCCAGGATAGAGCACCACGTCTGGCTCCCTGCTCAGCAGGAAGTCTGCTTCTCCCTCTCCCACTCCCCCTGCCTGTGTTTCCTCTCTCACTGTCTGTCTCTCTGTGTCAAATAAGTAAATAAATAATCTTTTAAAAAAAACTTCAAATATTTTTAGCTCCGAATAGGTGTAGTCTGTTTATAATGATATTTGTATGTGGTATAGAAGTATGTACCTGTGAAAATGAGTTAGTTCCTTGGACTTGAGTTATTACCTAACCAAATGTTCCTTGCAAACTGCTAACTGACATCCTTGGGGGCCATTTTCAACTTCTCTCCAGAGAAATTCCTTAGAGTATTTATTTGTGTTTAAGCTAATATAGCAACAGGGATTTGGGGCAAGGGGAGGGATTTAAGGAATATGTGGTTATATTTTACATGGGGTTACAATGAGTGAATTGCAGCTGTTACTTAGCCACATTTTAAATAACTAGTTTTATACCCTCTCTTGGGACCTAAAAATCACAAACACTTCCATTTGGGTCAATTTGAGAAAATGCTTGAATAAATGTTCATACTTTATCCATATTTCCAAAATACAATAGCATGCCGTAAAAAAATATTAACAAATTTTAGTCATGGGCCTCTGAAAACAAGAAAGGATTGTTCACAGTGTGTTTCTGGTGGCAATGGTCTGGCACAGTGCCTAGCATCCAGCCTAGGGGTAAAGCTGAGCAGATGAGACATGGAAAGGTTCACATGTTCATATTTGAGATCTGAATTCTCAAGGTTTAGTCTCCCTTTCTCTCTTGCCACTTCACGCCCTAGAAAGACCTGAATTTTTTGTAAAGGATGTTTCCTTTAATATAAGCCTACATTTTCTTCTTCTTCCTTTGGTCTTCACTTTTTTTTTTTTTTTTTTTTTTTTATTTTTTTTTTTTTTTTTTTTTTTTTTTTTTTTTTTTTTTTTTTTTTTTAGAATGTTGTACCGTTTGTCTTTTCCTGAATTTGTTATTCTTCGGAATGTGTAGAAAGATACATCCCTTTGGCTTCTATCTCCACATACCTAAACACACATAGCATGGCTCAGTAACTCCGCAGAGTAAGTGGGTATAAGATATATGGGCAATTCATTACTTCGATGTCTCTATGTGTGGTCAGTAGAAAACACAATTCAGGATATGTACCTGATTGACATCATGGAAAAGTACCCTGTCTGCTTAAATGTCACCATACCAAAATAGATTGTAATGGAACTCAAGCAGAAGTTTTGGGGCTTATTTTCTAGTGTCTTCACTGATATAGAACACTAGATAGTATTTTTTCTATTCCACTTAGTCATCTCACTGTATTATTGTAGGCTTGGTGGTCTTCTAAGTAGATTATCTATATGACTCTACATTTGTACATAACATTGAAGACTCTGAGGGTTCTAGATACCAAGATGAAAATGTCAGTACTCCCTTCTCCCCCAGTTTACAGATATGCTACAACAAGTAGCCAGAAAGCATGTATGAAACAAACAACACTTCTGAAGACCCAGGGAGATGGTTATTTTATATCACATGACTTTCACTAACTCTCAATTTATAAGCTAGAATTCAAAAAGTTTTATTTCAGTTTCCAGTAATTTTTTGGATATTCTCCAGAAGGCGACTTTGTTAGCATTATGAATTGGGAGTGGAATAGATAAAGAACAAATAGAAAACGCCTGTCTTTGTCCTGTGCCTATGCAGCCATCACCTTCTGTTTCAACTGCAGACAAGCCCTGAGGTATCACCAGACATGATCCTCACTGTTCCTAGTACACACTCTCTCCATTGTCACCTTCAGTCTTTGCCCATTAGAACTATTCTCTAACTTGAACTATTCTTTAGGACCTTCCTAATCATTACTGGTGGTTTTCCATGTGATCTTCTGTTGTCCTTTATTGCCTTTATGTTGTGGAGCTTATTTCTTTCCAATTGTCTCATTAAATGGCTTACATTTATTGAGTACTATGTGGCAGGCACTATTATATTTTTTTTAAGATTTTATTTATCTGACAGACAGAGATCACAAGTAGGCAGAGAGGCAGGCAGAGAGAGAGAGCGAAGAAAGCAGGCTCCCCACTGAGCAGAGAGCCTGATGTGAGGCTTGATTCCAGGACCCTGGGATCATGACCCGAGCCAAAGGCAGAGGCTTTAACCCACTGAGCCACCCAGGTGCCCACTATTATAATTTAATTATTGTGATTTCTACTATCACCCTACAAAGTAGGAAATGTTTCTACCCCATTTTGTATATGAAAAAACTGAGGAAGAGAGAAGTTAGTGTTCTAACCTAGCACTCTAGTGCCAGAGTCTGGTGCCAAAGTCTTTGCCTTTAACAACAATGCTATACTGCTTCTTTAAGAATTATCTTCTAAAAATATTCATGTCCACTTGCCAGTTTAGCTTTGCAGGTCAAGCTCCATATAAAGCAGGTTGATGATACAGTAGAGGCACAATGCTTGAAATTCTGGTAAGTGCCAACAGTTGAAGGATGCTGTCATTAAGTTATGACAGTCAGTCATTTTCAACTACAGAAAAATTTCCCTAGGAGATAACATTTGAATCTGACACTGAAGGAATTGTACTGTTTGTTCTCAATAAAGGAAGACTTCTCTGTTAAGTAAAGAGGTCACATTATTAGCCAAAATACTTATTAGTTGCATCTTCATCCTAGATTTAAATAAAAATTGTCCATTGAACCTAATATAGTGCCTGATATGTGATTGCATCCAATAAATATTATTTATTTATTTATTCATTTATTTTTATTAACATGTAATGTATTATTTGTTTCAGGGGTAAAGGTCTGTGATTCATCAGTCTTACACAATTCACAGCACTCACCATAGCATATACCCTCCCCAATGTCCATCACCCAACCACCCTATCCCTACCCCCCCCCACCCCCAGCAACCCTCCGTTTGTTTCCTGAGATTAAGAGTCTCTTATGGTTTATCTCCCTCTCTGGTTTCATATTGTTTCATTTTCCCTACCTTCCCCTATGATCTTCTGTCTTGTTTCTCAAATTCCTCATATCAGTGAGATCATATAATAATTGTATTCCTCTGAATGAATTATTTCACTTAGCATAATACCCTCTAGTTCCATCCACATTGTTGCAAATGGCAGGATTTTGGGTTTTTTTTGAAGGCTGCATAGCATTCCATTATATATATATTCATCTGTTGATGGACATCTAGGTTCTTTCCATAGTTTGGCTATTGTGGACATTGCTGCTATAAACATTCGGGTGCACGTGCCCCTTCAGATCACTATATTTGTATCTTCAGGGTAAATACCCAGTAGCGCAATTGCGGGGTCATAGGGTAGCTCTATTTTCAACTTTTTGAGGAACCTCCATAATGTTTTCCTGAGTGGCTGCACCAGCTTGCATTCCCACCAACAGTGTAGGAGGGTTCCCCTTTCTCTGTATCCTCGCCAACATCTGTCGTTTCCTGACTTGTTAATTTTAGACATTCTGACTGGTGTGAGGTGGTATATCACTGTGGTTTTGATTTGTATTTCCGTGATGCTGAGTGACATTGAACACTTTTTCATGTGTCTGTTGGCCATTTGGATGTCTTCTCTGGAGAAATGTCTGTTCATGTCTTCTGCCCATTTCTTGATTGGATTATTTGTTCTGTGGGTGTTGAGTTTGATAAGTTCTTTATAGATTTTTGGATACTAGCCCTTTATCTGATGTGCCAATGAATATATATATATACACATATATATTTTTTAAATATTTTATTTATTTATTTGACAGAGAGAGAAAGAGAAAGAGCTCAGGCAGGGGGAGCAGCAGGCAGAGGGAGAGGGAGAAGCAGGCACCCCACTGATCAGGGATCCTAATGTGGGGCTTAATCCCAGCACCCTGGGATCATGACCTAAGCCACCCAGGTGCCCCAATATTTTTTAAATGAATGCCAAAATATGGACAGAGTAAATTTCAAATGCAACCTCTAGGATGTGATTTAAATACTCTTTCTCATTGAAAAGAAACCTTCACGCTCTGTTGGTGGGAATGCAAGCTGGTGCAGCTACTGTGGAAAACAGAGTGGAGGCTCCTCAAAAAGTTAAAAATAGAACTACTTTGTGACCTAATAATCCCACTACCTGGTATTTACCCAAAGAATACAAAAACACTAATTCAAAGGGATACATGTGCCCTTTTGTTTATAGCAGCATTATTTACAATAACCAAATTATGATAGCAGCCCATGTCCATTGATAGATGAATGGATAAAGAAGGTGTGGGATATATATACAATAGAATATTACTGAGCCATAAAAAGAATGAAATCTTGCCATTTGCAACAATGTGGATCAAGCTAAAGAGTATAATGCTAAATGAAATAAGTCAGTCAGAGAAAGATAAATACTGTATGTCTTCCTTCATATGTGGAATTTAAGAAACAAAACAAATGAACAAAGAAAAAACAAAGAGAAAACAAAAAGTAGACTCTTAACTATAGAGAACAAACTGGTGGTTACCAGAAGGGAGGTAGGGGGTGGGTGGGCGAAATAGGTTATGGGGATTAAGAGTACACTTACCATGATGAACACTGGATATTATATGGAATTGTTGAATCACTGTAATGTGCACCTGAAACTAATACTACACTGTATGTTAACTACACTGGAATTAAAATGAAAAACTTAATAAAAATGTTTTTTCTCACTGGACTCCAACATTATCAACTGTTGATGTTTCTAAATCCATTTATTCTATATCTGTACACCTATAAATACACATTTACCATTTTTACCTTGGACTTTACATATTCACAGTTTCCAACTGGTCACTTGCTAGTAAATCATTCAAGCATTTTGAAAAATTTAGTTATGAGTGATGTTAAAGAATATGCCTTTATTCTTGACTTAGATAAATATTGTTGTCTTCTTAACACCACTTATTTCTCAATGAGGCCTTTCTCCTCTACCTGATACTTCTATGTTTCTTGTTCAAAAAGCAAAAATTCTTTTAGTCTTTTAGTCTTTTAGTCTTTTATGCAGTTTGATCAACCACCTCCATGGAAGCTGGGAAGATTTTGTAAACTACCATCCCAGGGGCCACACTTCCACTTGATACAGTTCTCCAAGGACTATTTCTTTTTTCTCTTTGAATGGTAGTATTTTTGGAAAAGCTGTTCATCTGTCCCTCTTTCCAAATATAGTGCCTCAGGATGTTAGCAGTTTCTTTTGTAGAGGATATAAATACTTCTCATAAAGGTCATGGGCAATGACCAATAGTTTGTTTATTAAACCTAAGAATTTAGGAAAGGGTCAATATTGGTTTTATTCCCTGGGATACATGTGATACAATGATAAGCATTTTAGTTGATGATGTGTAGATTTCTGTGTGTTTACGTGTTTCTCACAAGAAAATATCTTTGTCTCATACTTTTATGTTTTCCCAACAATACTTCACACAAGAGTTAGTGCACAGGTCTAACATAGAATCCAATAAATGCTTACAAATTAATCAGTTTTATTTTTAGTAGATTTAAATCACTAATGATTAGACTTTTTTCTCTTATATTTTTGACAAGTAGTGGACTATATTAGCTTACTTATATTGCTAAATAACTCAACATCAAATTTAAAGTAAAAACTAAGTTTTTTAGATCTTTTATGAACACCTGGAATATTTTTAATGTTCTTTTGTGTTTTTGAATGCACTAAAAAATACATGCAGAATAACCAATTGAGTTTTCCTTCTTCCTCAACTGAACTCCATGACTAAAAGAAGTATCAACTGTAATTTAATTTTCATGCTTTTTTCTGTTTTAATAAACAAGTTTTTAATCACAAAAGTAACCCAGGGGCACAGTAACAAATTTAAAGCAGTAAAGAAGGCATGAAATATAAAATATAAGATTCTTCCTTTTACTAATTCTCTGAGGCAGCCCCTCTGCTCCACCTCCACAGATAGAATCTTCGTTAACTTGGTTCTTCTTATTGCTATCACTGTACTTCTATTTCTGGATTTATAAACTTTAGACATTGTCTATTTTTCTGCAATGAAACTTGACGAAGTTATCACATTAATTTTCCTTCCACCTCTCTTTCTCAGTCAACCACTCAAATATTTTTAGTTATACCTTATCTTTACATTTCTAGGGTTCATAATAACCTAGCAAGCTATCTCTATATCTTTCACCTATTTGTCTTTCTGTCTATCTCTATATTCTCTTACGTAAACCTAAGTCTTCTGTGCTTTACTAACAAGATAATTTAAAAAATGAAATCCCAAGTAGCTCACAGAATATGCACATGGAAACATTATTCCCTGCAGAATTAGATATTATGGCAGAAACCATAAATGAGAATTCTATAACAGTAAAACTTTACCACTCATAGGAGAATCCTCCAGGAATTACGTATCCTAATGAATAATGAATATCCTAATGAATATTGTTTAAATTTACTGCCATCTTTCTTCTCTATTCTGGATCACATATCAGAATTTCTTATATCCCACACTACCCTCATCCTGGGGTTCTTGTTTTGTTTGATTGTGCTCCTTTCTTGACAAATTAATTTTGAAAGTGTAGGATGTTTGCATAGTAACTTCCTAAATTCTTACTTGTCTGGAAATATTTGAAAATCTGTGGTGTAAAATTTTGGATTCAAAATACTTTACCTGAGGGGTTTTGAAGGGGCTGGGGGTGGAAGGTTAGGGGAGCCAGGTGGTGGGTATTAAGGAGGGCACGTATTGCATGGAGCACTGGGTGTGGTGCAAAAACAATGAATACTGTTATGCTGAAAAGAAATTTAAAAAAATTAATTAATTAATTAAAAAATACTTTATGTTAAGAACTTCAAAAATATTGCTGAATTTTCCTTGGAATTCTCTGTTAGTGATAAGAAATCTCAAGTTGATCTGATACTATTCTCTTGTAGGTAATCTGATTTTCTCTCTCTACTTTTAGGATTTTCCCTTATCCTTGGAGTTATAAATCATCAGTGGATGGGTATATGTATAAAGGAATATTTTTCAATGCTATTTGGTATTCGGTAGACTGGAGACTGAAAACTGAAGACAGAGACATGTACTTTTAACTCCTTGACTATGTCCCTTTATCTGTTGTCACTCAGGAATCCTATTTCTCAGAATTTTTGTTCTAGATTGTTCTATTATCCATATCAGTAGGTCACAGTTTACCAGATAAGTGATCAGGTGTGTGCATTTAATAATTTATTCTATCCAATGAGTATGTCTTAATTTTATCATTATATACATATTTTTCAAGACTCTTTTCTTTTTTCTTCATTGCCCTCCCACATATACTTTTAATAAAGCACTGTGTTTTTATAAATATAACAGTCTTTTGAATTTTCCAGATAATAGACTTTTTAAGAAGTCCACATCTGGTACCTGAATTATCTTTGCTTTCTCCAAGGACAGTTGTTCTGTTTGTTTACATCGGAGCTTCTTTTTCATGCTAATAATTTTCTTTAAAAGTCTAGAGATCCTTGGTGATTAAATCATGTTAAATAAAGAAACTTTGTTCCTTGATATGAATGGCTGGAAAGGATCTTTTTCAGATACTGGTAAATCCACTTTCTTAATGGATCCTTCTTTTGACTAGGTGGCTCACCATAGACTTTGTGTGATGGCACGGGCATTTTAATGAGCAAATCATGGAAAACAGAAAGGCAGGCTAGGATCTCCACAATTGCCAAAGTTGGGGTGGGGGTGTACCTAACTCTAGCAGTGGAGTGCATTACTATTTCAGTCTTGAGTGCTGTTACTTATTCCTTTCTTTCCTCCCTCCCTTTTTTCCCCTTCTTTATTTTTTCTCTCTTTTTGAAGTCTGGACTTAATTCAGGCACTGCTATGCTTTTTTGCTTGCCACAAAACCTCTGATGTCTTGTGCTATAATTTTCTCTTCTGTGATTTCTCCATCAATCTTATACCAGCTGAAATGTGTCAAAATGTCCAGTCCATTGATGGCACGTCTTCTGTTTTACAGAGTTATTTTGGGTTTTTTCTTTTAGAAATATATCCTCATACAAAAGCAAAAATAAACTATTGGGACTTCATCAAGATAAAAAGCTTCTGCACAGTGAAGGAAACAGTCAACAAAACTAAAACGCAGCCTATGGATTGGGAGAAGGTATTTATAAATGACACATCTGATAATGGGTTAGTATCCAAAATCTATAAAGCACTTATTGAAACACAACACCCAAAACCCAATAATCCAGTTAAGAAATGGGCAGAAGACATGAATAGTTTTCCAAAAAAGACATACATATGGCCAACAGACACGTGAAAAAATCACCATCATTCATCACCTGGGAAATGACAAGTCAAAACCGCACTGAGATACCACCTCACACCAGTCAGAATGGCTAAAATTAACAAGAAATGTGTTTACAGGTGTTGGCCAGGATGCAGAGAAAGGGGAACCCTCTTACACTATTGGTGGGAATGCAAACTGGTGCAGCCACTCTGGAGAACAGATTGGAGGTTTCTGAAAATGTTTAGATAGAGCTACCCTATAATCCAGCAGTTGTACTAGTAGGTATTTACCCAAAGGTTACAAAAGGTACTGATTTGATGGAGCACATGCACTCTGATGTTTATAGCAGCACTATAGACAATGGAAAGAGCCTAAATGTCCATAGACTGATGAATGGATAAAGATGTGGTCTATACATACACTGGAACATTATTCAGCCATCATGACAACATGGACAGAGCTAGAGTGTATTATACTAAGGGCAATAAGTCAGTCAAAGAAAGACAAATACCATATAATCTCACTTGTGTGAAATTCAAGAAAGAAAATTAGATGAACATATTGGAAGAAGGAAAAGAAAAAAAGGAGAGAGGGAAACAAGCCATAAGTGACTCTTAATGTTAGAGAACAAACTGAGGGTTGATGGAGGGAGGATGGTGGGGGGTGGGCTAGATGGGTGATGGGTATTAAAAAGGGTGCTTGCTGTGATGAGCACTAGTTGTTGTATGTAGGTCACGAATTCTACTGAATTCTACTCCAGGAACCAATATTGCACTGTATGTTAACTAACAAAATTTAAGTTAAAAAAAAATATCCTCCTGTCATTTCAATGGAATTTGGAGTGAGGATGGAAGGTGGGAGAGGAGTGTAGATTCATGTGCTCAAACTGCTATTTTGAGCAGGGAGCCTCTATACCATTTAGAAGTTTGTACCATTTTGTGTTAATGTAAGTATATATCTTAGGTTCACAAAATATCTTTAGTTTTCACTCAAATGTGGGCTTTTCCAAAGTCCCACTTTCCCTCCAAAGAACATGAGAAAGAAAAATAGTTTTAACAAATATAATGAATGTTGCACATTTCCAACAACCATTTGTGGATGAATATTTGAGTATTGGAAAGCAGATTAAAAGCAAAAGATTCAAAGATGATAAAAACTTTCATGACAATTTACTTCTACTCTTCCCCTAATAAGTTACATTTGACAAGTAACTTTTTTGGCTCAGATTATAGTAGCACCTTCTAAAGAAGAGCTTTCCACACAAACCAAAGTGCAAAGAAAAACTACTCCCTGAATGACAATATGATCAGTGCTGTTTATTAGGATCCTAATAATTCCTTAATTAGGTCACCACACCTGACATTTTCTATATCCTATTTCTCTTTACAAGAGGGAATGTTTACTCTTGTAAAGCTTCTGATCTGAAGTCAGTGTCCAATAGTTGGCTATGTGTATCATTTCTATATTGAAAAAATTAATTAAGCTTAGTCCTATGCCCAAGGACTCAATCTTCCTCACAAATTTACATTTGTGTGTGTGTGGAGGGGGGATTGATACTTTATTTCCCTCCAAAAGTATTAAAGTGCAGAATACTATGAAAGGCACAGCTACCATAAAGCTGTGAAGCCATGAAAACAATGTAATAAATACAGGCCTCAGGCTCTGAAAGAGAGGAGAGTTTTGGGAGAGAAGGGTGTGGGAATTACACGGAAGACTGCACTAAGGAACTTCTACACTTGATTGCACAGTGAAGCGCCACAGAGGTAGTCACTTCCAAGCACTGATGAAAGATCTCTGGGCAAGAGGACAATAGCCAGCAAAGGAGGAGGGAGCTGCTCATGCCCCGTCCATACTGAGCATCACCTGGAGCTTCAGCAGTGTGGGTACATG
>PISX010023355.1:0-29878 GCA_004024625.1 Mellivora capensis
TCAGGGTTTTTTTTTTTCAGAGTCCATAGTCTTTCATGGTTCACCTCCCTTTCCAATTTCTCTCAACTCTCTTTTCCTTTCCATGACCATACTTTATGCCAAGACTGGTTTGAATGAAGTGTTCTCACTGAGCGGCTGATGAGGACAATAGGTAGTCCTACAACATCACCTGGTGGTCATGTGTGGAAACATAAAACAAAAAAATAACATTGAGGAGAATCTCTATTAAACAGAGATGAGAGCCAATACAATATATCTACACAGTACATCTGCTTCAGTGTGTCATTCAAAGCTTTTGTTTCCTTGTTGATCTTCTGCTTAGATAATCTGCCCATTGCTTTGAATGGAGTGTTGAGGCATGCTACTAGTAATGTATTATTATCAATATGTTTCTTTATTTTGGTTTTTGATTCATTTATATAATTGGCTTCTCCCATGTTGGAGGCATATATATTGAATATTGTTAAATATTTTATTGGATATACACTTTAAGTATGATATAATGTTCCTCTATATCTCTTACTACGGTTTTGGCTTAAAATCTAATTTGTCTGAAACTAGGATTTCTACCTCAGCTTTCTTTTGAGGCCCATTAGTGTGATAAATGGTTCCAACCTAAAAAGAAAAAAAAATCATTCTCGAGTGTACATGGCGCTGTCTCCAGAATAGATCACTAACTGTGAGACAAGTCAGGTTTAACAAATACCAGAAGATTTGCATTATCCCCTGCATTTCTTCAGACCACAATGTTGTGAAACTGGATCTCAGCCAAAAGAAGAAATTTGGAAGGAACTCAAATACTTGGATGTTAAAGAGTATCCTGCTAAATAATGATTGGGTCAACCAGGAAATTAAATAAAAACTTAAACAATTCATAAAAACTAATGAGAATGAAAACATAATGGTCCAAAACTTATGAGATACTGCAAAGCAGTCCTAAGAGGGAAATGCATAACGATCCAAGCTTCACTCAAAAAAGTAGAAATATACCAAATGCACAAGCTAACCTTACACCTTAAGGACTTAAAGAAAGAACAGCAAATAAGGCCTAAACCTATAAGGAGAAGATAAATAATAAAGATTAGAGAATAAATCAATGATATCAGTGAAACAGAGCATAAAAACAGAACAGATGGATGAAACTAGATGCATGTTCTTTGAAAGAATTAATAAGATAGATAAATCTCTGGCTTGACTACTCAAAAAAATTAAAAAAGAAAAAAAGAAAAGACCCAAATTAATAAATTGGGAATGAAAGAGAAGATACCATGACTAACACCAAGGAAATAGAAAAATTTATTAAAATTACTACCTGCAACTTTATGCCAAAAAGCAAACAAACAAACAAAAAACTAGAAGAAATGGATGTATTCTTGGAAACGTATAAACTACCAAGCCTGGAACATGAATTAATAGACAATCTGAATAGACTCAACAGACCAATAACCAGCAAGGAAATTGAAGTAGTAATCAAAAACATCCAGAAAAGAAGAGTACAGCCAGATGGATTCCCAGGAATTCTATGAAGCACTTAAAGAAAAAATAATACTTATTCTATTGAAGCTGTTTCATAAGAATAGAAATAGGAGGAAAACTTCCAAACGTGTTCTAAGGTCAGCATTACCCTGATCTCCAAACTAGACAAAGATTCCATCAAAAAATGAGAATTACAGACCAAGATCCCTGATGAATATGGATGCCAAAATACCCAACAAGATTTTGGCCAATAAGATCTCACAGTTCATTAAAAGGATTGTTCAACATAGCCAGGTGGGATTTATTCCTGGGATGTAAGGGTGCTTCAACATTCACAAATCAATCAATGTGAGATAAAACATTAATTAAAGAAAAGATATGAAGCATGCAATCTTCTCAATCAATGCAGAAAAAGCATTTGACAAAATACAACATCCTTTCCTAATTAAAATCCTTCAAAGCATAGATATAGAGGGTACATACCTCAATATCATAAATCAATTTATGAAAAGCCCACGGTGAATATCATTCTTAATGGGGGTAAAAATGAGAACTTTTCCCTTAAGGTCAGGAACATGACAGGGCTGTCTACTCTACCAGTATTGTTCAAAATAGTACTAGAGGTTCTAGCAACAGTAATCAGACAACAAAAAGAAATAAAATGTATTCAAATGGTCAAAGAAGAAGTCAAGCTCTCTCTCTTTGAAGAAATCATGATACTTTATGTGGAAAATCCAAAAGACTCCACCCCCAAGTTATTATAACTCATGGAGCAATGAAGCAACGTAGCAGGATACAAAATCAATGCATATAAATCAGTTCCATTTCTACACACTATCAGTGCAACAGTAGAAGAGATATTAAGGAATTGATTCCATTTACAATAGTACCAAAAACCATAAGGTAGCTAGGACAGAACCAAAGCAAAGATGTAAAGGATTTATATTCTAGAAATTACAGAACACTGATGAAGGAAATGGAGGAAGTCATAAAGAGATGGAAAAAATATTCCATGTTCCTGGATTGGAAGAATAAATATTGTTTTTTTTAAGTACCTAAATTTATTGTTTAAATAATTAAATTATATACCAAATTCTTTTTTAATAAATAATCTAGCCTAAGTACAATTCTTTGTCTATAACAAGCAGCATGCAAAGTACAATATTAAATTGTGTGTAAATTAAGATTTTCTCCACAATGAAACTAGTTTTCTGATATGACAAAAATAGATATCACAATCTAAAAAATGGAAATATTAAATTGTATAAAGTTACTCTTAGAATTTTCATGAGTACACTTTCCAGACTAATTACTGATATGGAATTATATTTCTAAAACAGAACATTTTGTGCTTAGTAAACTTCCTAATATATGGGTAATTTCTTAGTTTTTAATTTATTTATGGTCATATTCTGAGTAAATTTTAGGGGTCCTTCTATCCAACACTATGATTCTTATGATTACTTTCTCTTTTTAAAATTTTATTTTACTTTTTCACTGTTCTAAGATTCATTGTTTATGCACCACACCCAGTGCTCCAGGCAATAAGTGTCCTCCTTAATACCCACCACCAGGTTCACCCAACCCCCACCCCCTCCTCCAAAACCCTCAGATTGTTTCTCAGAGTCCACAGTCTCTCATGGTTTATGAGAGACGTCCTCCAATTTACCCAAATTCAGTTTTCCTTTACCTCTCCTAATGTTCTCCATGTTATTCCTTATGCTCCACAAGTAACTTAAACCATACAATAATTGACTTTCTCTGCTTGACTTATTTCACTCAGCACAATCTCCTCCAGGCATGTCCATGTTGATACAAAAGTTGGGTATTCATTCTTTCTGCTGGCTCTGTAATATTCCATTGTATATATGGACCATATCCTCTTTATCCATTCATCTGTTGAAGGGCATCTTGGCTCTTTCAAAAGTTTGGCGATTGTGTCCATCACTGCTATGAATGTTGGGGTCCATATGGCCCTTCTTTCCACTACATCTATATCTTTGGGGTAAATAGCCAGGAGTGCAATTGCAGAGTCATAAAGTAGCTCTATTTTTAATTTTTTTGAGGAATCTACACACTGTTTTCCAAAGTGGCTGCACCAACTTGCATTCTCACCAACAGTGTAAGAGGGTTCCCCTTTCTCCACATTCTTTCCAACACTTGTTTCCTGTCCTGTTGATTTTGGGCATTCTAACTGGTGTAAGTGGTATCTCCATGTGATTTTGACTTGAATTTCCCTGATGGCTAATGATGGTGAACATTTTTTCAGGTGTCTGTTAGCCATTTGTATTCATTCTTTAGGTTCATGCCTTCTGCCATTTCCTGATGTGATTATCTGTTTTTTTCAGTGTTGAGTTTGAGGAGTTCTTTATACATCTTGGATATCAGCCATTTGTCTATAGTGTCATTTGAAAATATATTCTCCCATTTAGGGGGTTGACCTTTTGTTTTGTTGATTGTTTCCTTTGCTGTGCAGATACTTTTTATCTTGAAGTCTTAATTTTTGCTTTTGTTTCCTTTGCTTTTGGAGACATGTCTTAAAAGAAGTTGTTGTGGCCGATTTCAAAGAGGTTACAGCCCATGTTCTCCTCTAGGATTTTGATAGATTCCTGTCTCACATTGAGGTCTTTCATCCATTTGAGTTTATCTTTGTGCATGGCTTAAAAGAATGGTCGAGTTTCATTTTTCTCTATATAGCTGTCCAATTTTCCGAGCACCATTTATTGAAGAGACTTTTTTCCACGACATATTTTTTCCTGCTTTGTTGAAGATTATTTGACAATAGAGTGGAGGGTCCATATCCAGGATCTATACTCAGTTCCAGTGGTCTATGTGTCTGTTTTTGTGTCATTACCATGCTGTCCTTGTGATGACAGGTTTGTAGTAAATATTGAAATCAGGCAATGTGATGCATCCAGCTTTGTTTTTCTTCTTCAACATTTCCTTAGGGATTCAGGGTCTTTTCTGGTTCTGTACATATTTTTGGATTGTTTGTTCCACCACTTTGAAAAATGCCAGTGTAATTTTGATTGGGGTGGTGTGGTAAGTAGATTGCTCTGGACATTATAAACATTTAACAATAATTATTCTTTTGATCCATGAGCATGGAATGGTTTTCCATCTTTTTCTGTCTTCTTCAATTTCTTTCATAAATGTTCTGTAGTTCCTCACATGAAGATACTTTATCTGTTTGATTAGGTTTATTCTAAGGTAACTTATGGTTCTTGGTGCCGTATTAAATGGAGTTGATTCTCTAATTTCCCTTTCTGTAATTTCATTGTTAGTGTCTAAAAAAACAACTAATTTCTATGCATTGATTTTGTATACTGCCAAATTCCTGAATTGCTGTATGAGTTCTAGTAGTTTGGTTATGGAGTTTTTTTGGGATTTCCATATAAAAAATCATGTCATTTGCAAAGAGAGACAGTTTGACTTATTTTGTGCAATTTGAATAACATCTATTTTTGTTGTCTGATTGCTGTTGCTAGGACTTCTAATACTATGTTGAACAACAGTGGCAAGAGTGGGCATCCTTGTTGTGTTCCTCATCTCAAAGGGAAGGCTGTCAGCTTTTCCCCATTGAGAATGATATTCGCTGTAGGTTTTCCATAGATATATTTTATGAAGTTGAGGAATGTTCTCTCTATCCCTATGCTTTGGGTCGTTTTAATCAGGAACAGATTCTGTATTTGGTCCAATGCTTTTTCTGCATCAAATGAGAGGACCATGTGATTTTCTTCTCTTCTATTATTGATTTGTTGGATTACATTGATTGTTTTCCAATGTTGAACCACCCTTGTATCCCACGGGTAATTCCCACCTGGTCATGATGGATAATCTTTTTTAATGTACTGTTGGATCCTATTAGCTAAGATCTCATTGAGAATCTTGTCATCCATATTCATCAGGGTCTTAAATTCTCTTTTTTGATGGGGTCTTTGCCTGGTTTTGGGATCAGGGTAATTATGGCTTCATAGAATGAGCCTGAAGTTTTCCTTCTATTTCTATTTTTTGAAACACCTTCAGGAGACTAGGTATTATTTCTTCTTTGAATATTTGGTATATTTCCCCAGGGAATCTGTCAGGTCCTGGGCTCCTGTTTTTTGGGTAGGTTTTTGATCTTTGCTTCAATCTTTTTACTAGATATTGGTATATTCAGGTTGTCAATTTCTTTCTGTTTCTGTCTTGGAAGCTTATATTTTTCCAGGGATGCATCCTTTTCTTCTAGGTTGCTTAATTTATTGGGATCTAACTGTTGATGATAATTTCTGATGATTGTTTCATATAACTTGGAGTTACCTGTGATCTCTCCCTTTTTATTCATAATTTTATTATTTTGGGTCCTCTCTTTTTTCTTTTGGATTAGTTTGTCCAGTAGTTTATTGAACATATCGATTCTTTCAAAGAACCAGCTTCTAGTTTCATTGATGTGTTCTACTGTATCTCCAGTTTCTAACTCCTTAATGTTTGCTCTAATATTATTTCCCTTCTTGTGTGGCATTGGCTTAATTTGTTTTTGATTTTCCAGTTCTGTAAACTGTAAAGAGAGCTTGTGTATTCTGGATTTTTCAAAAATAATTTTAACTGAGGCTTGGATGGCTAGGTATTTCCCTCTTAGGACCACCTTTGCTGTATCCAATAGGGTTTTGACCAATGAATGTGTCTTCTTTCTCACTGGTTTCCATGAATTGTTTAAGTTCTTCTTTGATATCCTGGTTGATCCAAACATTCTTGAACAGGATGCTATTTAGCTTCCATGTGCTTGAATTCCTTCTAAATTGTGTGTGTGTGTGTGTGTGTGTGTGTGTGTGTGTGTGTGACTGAGTTCCAGTTTCAAAGCATTGTGGTCTGAGAATAGGCAGGGAGTAATCCCAATCTTTTGGTATCTGTAGAGCCCTGATTTTTGAACCAGTGCGTGGTCTATTCTGGAGAAAGTTCCATGTGCACTCAAGAAAAATGAGTATTCTGTTGTTTTAGGGTGTAATGTTCTGTATATATCTATGAGGTCCATCTGGTCCAATGTGTCAATTAAAGCTTTTATTTATTTCTTGATTATCTGCTTGGATGATCTGTCTATACTGAGAATGGTGTGTTAAGACCCCCTCCTTTAATGTATTCATATTAATATGACTATTTTGATAAACAGTTGGCTTATGTAGTTGGCTGCTTCCATATTGGGAGCATAATTATTTACTATTGTTAGATCTTCTAGGTGGGTATACCCTTTAAGAGTGATGTAGTATCCTTCTGTATCTCTGACTACAGTCTTTAGCTTAAAATCTAATTTATCTTAGATGAAAACCACTACCCAACTTTTTTTTTGAGGCCTGTTGCCATTAAAAATGACTCTCCATTTCTTCATTTTCAGTGTGAATGTATCTTTAGGTTACAAATGTGTCTCTTGTAGGTAGCATATGTATGTGTCCAGTCGTTTTACCCAGACTGCAACCTTGTGCCATTTTTATGGGATCATTTAGGCCATTCATGTTGAGAGTGATTATTGAAAGATACATTTTTATTGACATCATGTTGCCTTTGAAGTCCTTGTTTCTAAAGATTGTCTCAGTAAATTTCTGTTCTATGTTATTCTGTGGTTCTTTCTTCTTTTATAGAACTGCCCTTAATATTTCTTGTAGTGCTAGCTTGGTGATCACATACTCTTAAACCTTGCCAGTCTTGGAAGCTCTTTGTCTGTCTATTCATTTTTAATGTCAGACTTGCTGGATAAAGTATTCTTGGTTGCATGTTCTTATTTAATGCCATTAATTGTCTTGCCAGCCATTTCAGGCTTGCCAGGTTTCTGTGGACTTGTCTGATGTTATTCTGATGGTGCTTCCTCTCTCCATATGGAATCTCTTCTCCCTAGCTGCCCTTAAAACCTCCTTTCTGAAATCATGATTCGTGAATTTTAGAGTTATGTGTCTTGAGGTCTTTCTAGATTCGTTGATCTTGGTGAGTATCTTTTATGCCTCTACAACACAAATACTTGTTCCATTCTCCAGACTGGGGAAATTTTCATCCCAAATTTGGTCAACTCCATATTCTAGTTTTCTTTCTTTCTCCATCCCTCAGGGATCCCAATAATTCTGATGTTGGAACATTTCATGGCGTCATTTATTTCCATAATTCTGTTTTCATGGTTCCTGAGCTCTTTGTTCCAGGCCTCCTCCTGATCCCTTTTCTCTATCAGTTTGTCCTCTAGATTACCAATTCTATCTTCTCCCTCAGTTACCCTATCTGTTAGAGTATTTAGATTAGATTTGATCTCGTTGATAGCATCGTTAACATCTGCCAGGTCAGCTCTTATTTCCACCATTAGAGATTCTATGTTGTCACTAATGGTTTTCTCCAACCTAGCCATTGTCTGGATAATTGTTACCTTGAAATCCCTTTCCAAAATACTGCTTATGTCCAAATCCAGTAGTTCTGATGGAGAGGGAACCACCTCTGAATTTTTCCTCTGTTGGGTATTCCTCCCCATAATCATTTTGTTGAGGGGTGGTTGAGGGGATATATAGCTGAATATATCAACCATGATCCAGGCAAGGTGCACCCTGGAAATTTTTGGAGCAGTTGGAATTCACCACCAAAATAGAAGAAAAAAGAGAGAGAAAGAGAAAAAAAGAGAGAGAGAGAGAGAGAGAACCCAGCTAAAATGAGCCCTAAAAGTAAGATTTATAAGGTATATAAACAAAAATGAGCAACAATAACAAAAAAGACCAACATAAGTAAACTACAGAGAAAAAAGAAAAATCCAGCCAAAATGAATCCCAAGAATAAGATTTATATAATACCAGAATAAAAATAAATATACAGAAACACTGACATATGAATAAGATGGGAGGGGGGTATAAAATCTTGATGTGGATGAGGAAGGTTATTTTGGTTCTTCCTGGGTGTATCTTGTTATCTTTGTTAAAGAACTCAACTTTCCAGAGATCAGGGACATTAAAACTGGTTTATATATAGGTGTAACCCTCCCTCAGAAGAATGTATTACTTAATATATAAGACTTGAGAAATTATACTATTTACCAAGCATGCTTAAATATACCCTTAAGAAAAACATGTACTAGCAATGGGCCTCTGGGCAGAGGATGCAGACTTCCTTAAAGCCGAGCAGCTGGGAATGCCTGTCCCACTCAGAGTGGAATGCCATCTGCTTTATTTCTCTGATATCTCCCTTTCCCCAGAGAGTACCTACAGCTAGTCAGATAATCCCTTTTGTTTGGACATGCTCAACTATAGCTCATGTACTACATTACCAGACATATTTTGCCTTTCTTCTTTTTTATCTACAACACTCATGGTCAATGTGTATCCTACTTCAGCTTCTTTGTTGGTTGTTACCTACTTTCTGTTAAATATGAAACTGAGGGGGTTTTGGGGTGACAGTCTTTTCTATTATTGACCCCTGATCCTTTCCTCTTGTAGCTGACTTTTTGGTGTCTCATTCTTCTCCTGTGTGCTGTCAGAAAGCAACATATAGTGTAGTATTCAATAGGAAAAAGAAAAGATTACCTTGAAGCTTATATGTATATGCATATTAAAAAAAGAAAAGAAACAGATATGTGTATGAAAAAAGTTCAAGTTAAAAAGTTATTATGAAATATGTTGTATTGAACCTCTAGTTGTAAAGGTAAATAAGTTAAAAAAATAAAAGAACAAGAATCATGAGAAGAAAGAAAGAAAAAGAGAGAAAGAGAGAAAGAAAGAAAAAGAAAGAAAGAAAGAAAGAAAGAAGAAAGAAAGAAAGAAAGAAAGAAAGAAAGAAAGAAAGAAAGAAAGAAAGAAAGAAAGAAAGAAAGAAAAGGGAAGAAAAGTTGTATCTGTGTAATATACATGTTTGGGGAGAAAACCATGAGCTTAATACATTGTTTTTCCCCAATGTTGGGGTTTTACCGTTTTATGGAGACTCTGTGGTGGTTGCTCTCTTGTTCTTTTGGCTTGTCTTCTGGAGTAGGAGCCTGCTGCTTCATTTTCCAATCAATCTTGCTTGGGTCTAGTCACCCTGTCCCCTATCAAGGGGCTCTGCTCTGAGGAAACTGGTTTTTTTATGCTTTTGTTCTCTGGAGGTTTTTGTTCTTTGGGAGTCTTGTATGGCTTTTCAGAGGGTCAGAGCAAAGAATCTGTCTGCACACAGATCTTTGCCTCAGAGAGAAGCCTCAGACTGTTCCCCTCCTGATGTTCCAGAAGACACAGACTCTCCCCCTACAAATTCCACTGAACACTGAAACCTCCCCAAGCCACTGTCCCAGTGGTCACCCAAGGTCACTGCTTGTCTCTGCACCCCTGTCCCACTAAAACCATGAGCATCATTAGTTCAGGGAGCCCCCTTACGGTGGCTGCCTTTTGTGTGCTCAGACCCCACAGCCATTCAGGTCGCAGGAGGCTGCAGGCAGAGGCCCCAACCTGAGGTCACACTGCATTCTATCAGAAATGGGCAGGAATGTTCCCAGCCCAAACAGTGCTGCAAGCCCCGGAAAGCCCTGGAATGTCACAACTGGGGGCCCCGCCAGACTCTAGAGTGAGTGGTCATTGACAGTGGTTGTCCTGGCTCTGTGAGCTTACACCCGTGCCAATGACCAAGCAATTCCACCATTTGCCCCTTAAGATCTTTTGCTCTTTTTGAGTACTTTTAACCAGGCTCCAAGTTAATGGTGTTCCTCAACCACAGGGCATTTGTATTGTGGGGTATTACTTTCCAACGGGTCACTTCTGGTGGCTCCCTCCCCCTTATGATTATCCTCCAATATCAGTCCAAGCTTTACCACTCTGCTTTACCTCTCCACTGATGTCTTCTGTCCCCATAGAGATCCAGAAGTGAATAACCTTACATCTCAGGCTGATCTCATGGGTGTTCATAGTGTTCTGGTAGATATTTAGCTTACTATAGGTGACCAGTTGAAACAAGCTCTCCTACTTCTCTGCCATCTTAACCCCTCCTCCTCATTTCTTTTATTTAAAAAAATTGGAATATATTTATTTCATAAAATGTATTTTCTGTCATTTCAGCAAAATCATTTAATTCTACTGTTAAAATAATATATTCACATATTTTTGTTCCATTGAAAAAAATGTTTCTTTTTTTTCATTTTTTTTAAGATTTTATTTATTTATTTGTCAGAGAGAGAGAGAGAGAGAGAGAGCGAGAGCACAGGAAGAGTGGCAGGCAGAGGCAGAGGGAGAAGCAGGCTTCCAGCCAAGCAAGGAGCCCGATGTGGGACTCGATCCCAGGACACTGGGATCATGACCTGAGCCAAAGGCAGCTGCTAACCAACTGAGCCACCCAGGTGTCCCTTTTCATTTTTTTTTTTTATCTTATTAGTTTTGTTTGTTACTATGCAGTAAATTTGATTCATAGATTTCAAATTTTTTAAGATTTTTATTTATTTATTTGAGAAAGAGAGTGACGGTGCACAGAAGGAGAGTGAGAGGGAGAAGCAGATTCGCTGATGAGCAGAGAGCATGACACAGGTTTGATTCCAGGACCCTGAGATCATGACCTGCACCAAAGGCAGACACTTAACCAACTAAGCCACACAGGCGCTCCTGATTTAGAACATTTGTTAGTGATTTTCCCCCCTTTTTTCACACTGTAATAAAGAGACATTTGCGTGCCTGCACTGGAAGTCACACATAGAGTGAGTCTACACTTGTTTCCTTTTCCCATGGGGGCACTCTTCCTCATAGGTGCCCCCTAGCTCTCAGGCTTAGGGAAAAGAGAGGAACATGTGCACAGGCAAATCTCCTCCTTTTAGGCCCCCATCCTGGCCCAGCACCATGTGTCCTGGCAGACAGTCTGACCCCTGCCTCATGGAGCTTCCCCTGGAGAAGAAAAATGAGCAGAGGGAGCAAACAGTGCCTCCCTTCCTACTTTCACCACTGGAGCCAGGGAGACCAGAAAGTCCACTGCTGCAACCATAGATGAGGAGGTGATGGCTGTTGGGTTCCCAAGATAAGGGAATCAGAGACAAGAAGAGACATGATTTGAGGATCTCTGGGTTCAGTTGAAGATGTAAAGAGTCCACATGATGGGTATAAACAGAGAGATCCAGAGATGAATAACATGACCCAGGAGAAGAGGACCCCCAGGAACAAGGTCACAAGCATTCAGAAGTGGGAGACTCTGGAAGGAAAGGGTCTGAGGAGCCCAGGAAGATGGACTTTGTTTGGTCAGGATGATGGGCTTGCTCACTGTTTTAGCGTGACTGTGTGGCTCCAGTAAAAGAAGGCAGGGTGGATCTATATGGCAGAGGAGGGACCAGGAAAGGCAGGGGGGCACTTGGGTGGGGAGAAAATAGATCCTTTTAGTAAATATCAGATGGGAAGTCTAGCATGGGGCAATCTAACATCTAGATGTCCTCCTTTGAACATTTAACATGGAATCATGTAAGTAATATTTGTCACAGGAGCAGATCAATCTAAAGCTCATGTTTTTATTACTCTTATAGTACAAACCAACTCTCCATCACAGAAAGTATCCTTTTTTGGCTATATGTTGATGAAATCTAAGTACTATGTTTTGAAAATATTATGTAAAATCCTTTACCATTTTACTGGAATCATGAGTAATATAGAAATTGAATAAATTTTTGAAACTTGCTTATAATCTATTTATATGAGACATGTACATTTAAAAAAATACAATCGGGCAGCTTTGGAGGTTATTGACTGAAAAAAATCCAGGTGATTCTTCTACCCAATCTAGTCACACTGTTGTGACTGAGTCTAATATCCTTAAGATCAGTATTACTTTTCCTAGGTCTTGGCATGATTTCCTGGGAAGTAAACTCTTCACTGATCCTGTCTGTGTTTTTCCTGACATCCACACCCCACACAATTCATTGAAGCAATGGATGAGAGGTCTTTGCTTGGGGTTATGAATTGGCTGGTGAAAAGAGGAGAACGCAACGGAGAGAGTAGAACTTGGGAAAAGAAATGATTCTAGACCTGAAGACATAACATAACATTAATAGATAAAGAATACTACAGACAGACACTGACAAAGACGGCCAAAGCAGAGGAAAACCAGGATCTTTTAGTTGTGACTTTTAACAGCTCTCTCTGTGTCACAGTGGAATAAGAGTCAGGCAGACTGTGATTTCACTCGCTGTGACCAGGATCTTGTGAGGTGTGGACACTCAGCAATGACATAGAGGTGACCAAATGATACTGGGAGGAGGTGAGGCCTGTCTCCAGTGTGGGGACAAACGGACTGTTTCCTGTACTGTCCCCTGAGTCTGGTACCACCTGTCAGAATTACAGTGGAATAGAGGGTCTAATGTATGGACCAGTGAGGAAGGGGTCTCCACTGAGATTTCTGGAAGCACCTTGACCTTCCTCTCTCTGGGAAGAGGATGCCACTGTGTGAGGATTTTTTTTTTCTGTTTTCTCCCTCTGATGGGACAGAATGCATTTTGGATCAGCACCTTGTGCCTGGGAGTGAGTATGTCTTATCCTGGAATTGATGTAGTGCAGGGACATCAGACTTATCTGGGAGCAAAGCTGTAGGTTTATGAGATGGGAATAGCCTGACCTGTGACTTCTTAACAGATTCCAGTGTCCTGTGTCCTAACACAAATTTTGAAGACAGTTGAAGGAAGTGGATGCACAGGTTGAGGAACTGTTTGGTGAAATTTCCATCATTTTTTTCTCCTCTTTGGAAACCAAATCTCCCAGCTACATGGTTAGTCAGGGACTAAGTCCAGTTTCTACCAGATAGGTTTTGTGTTACCCAAACCAATCAAACTCCCTTGTCACAATGATGGTGTCAGGGAAGATGAGGATATTTGGTCCAGTCATCCTGAAAACTGGAGTTATTGATCAGTTGATCAGGAAGGGCAGTCTCTCTCATTCTGAGGCTCTGTTATGTGGATGTTACTTGGGAATGCAGAGACACTTTGCCCCTGCATGGGAAGTCATTGTGAGACACAGGGTATTTTGTGTGTGTGTGTGTGTGTCCTGTATTTTCCCCTAAACAATATCAGTACTTTGAGCATGGAGCCCCTTCCTTTCTTTTCCACCCTTTGAGCTAAGCCCCCAGACACAAGACTGGACTGTAGTAGGTTTAAATAAATGTTGTGCGTGCATGTCATCTGGCCTTTTGACTATCCTGAGCCAGACACAGCAGGACTCTGTGTTCCTGCTGTCTGTCCTGACCCCTTGATGTAGACTGAATTGTGTGCCCTCAAAATCTTATAGAGAAACCTTAACCCATATTGTGATTGCTGGGGGATAAGGCAATGGGGAATGTAATTACGGGAAAATGAGGTCATAAGAGTGGTGCCCTAATCAATAGGGCTTGTGCGTTTATAAGAAAAGCTAAAGTCTCAAGATATGAGTACATAGGGGAATAGTTCTGTGAGAACCTAGGAAGAACACCATCATTTTCAAACCAAGGATAGAGACATCAGGAAATTGAATGTTCAGCCTCCATAAATGTAAGAAAATAACAATCTTTTGTTTTGGCCATCCATTCTGTGGCTTTATGTTATGGCAGTCCTAGCTGATGAGCACAATTCTCAGGGTATCTGACCATGGAGCAACCTGCCCCAGCATCCAGGAATTTGGACTCAGTTTGCATAAAACAAATGTGCATCTACAAGGACAAGTTTCAGCGATAGAATTGAGTGGAAAAATATTCATACTAAAGAAAGTTTACTAGGGTGGGGTTCAGATCCATTTTTTAGGTGAGACTAAAAGGGAAGTATCTGTCTTGGGAAAAGATGGGAACTATACAAGGAAAACCCATCACTATGGAGACAGCAGGTTTTTGTCTCACCTCCTCATGACAGTGGAGCACTGTGTGAATTCTGAGCCTGCTTTCCCAGGCTGAGCATTAATAATCAGTCTCATCCTCATCCTGGTACCCAGTGATGGTCAGAGATCCCCGGCTGCTAGATGGGGTGAGGGAGAATCTATCAGGGATTCCAAAGGTAGATTATCATCCCAGGAGATAATGATTATAGGGGCTTTGCCTTGGCGCTGTTGGTACCAGTTCACAGAATTTCTACCAATGTTTGTGCTGCTTCCAGTGTTGGTGCAGGAGATGGTGGTCCTCTGATCCAGGGTCCAACACATTGATGGTAGCTGAGTCAGCACAGACTGGGCCCAGGATTTTGGAAGTGGGAAAGAAACTGACAGGGTGATACTTTGGTCTAGAGATAAGAAGAGGAATCATGTCCCCATGTGTCTTCCCAGGTACCCTTCCTCTGTTCCCAATTCCAGTCACCTGTGTAGTGAGCAAACAGAGTAAGAATATCATACTAGTCTGTGGTGACAGTCATCACCAATCCTGCCTTCCGTGGTCCACAGCTGAGCAGATCTTCCCTAATCTCTCAAATCCTCTCTTCATCCTTTGAGGGAGGGAGGTAGTGTCCATTCAAATGAGATGATATAAAATATAGAGAGTGGAGAGTTTCCATGTCTCTGCTTACTTTGCCATAAGCCTAACTCATTGGAGGACCGCCAAGAAGGTTTTTGAGTGGAGAGTGAATTGGCAAAAGGAGAGAGTCATCCATTGAAGAGTTTGTGAATTCAAAGGCTTGCCTCTAATCCTGCTCTTAGTGAGATGCTCCAAAAAGCCACGAGGTGAGAGACAGGAGGACACAATCCAGGCATTGTGGTATAGAGGAAAACACGCTCACAAGAGTTCTCTTATGTCCCGAGAGGGATCAGCTATAGGAAATTCAGATCCATGTGTCCTGCTTCCCCCGTCTTCCCTGGTGCAAGCTCAAAATTTTGCCAGCAATGGTAGAGCCTTCCTTCACCTTCATGTCCCACAAAAGTTTTGCTGGACTTCAGCCCTTAATCTTTACACTCTTTGTGCTTGACACTTCTCTTCCTCACTTTACAACAGAAGGCTCGGCTCGTGTAGCTATGAGTGCCTCTGGCCAGCTCTGCCTTGTTTCCCCTGGGACTGTGTCCTCACAGAGCATCTCACATCGTATACCTCATCCATAGGACACAGTGAGCCTCAGCCAGCTCTAAGCATAGGAGACTGGGGAGGGAAGGGAGGATCTCTGTTCTCAACCCTTGATTGGGTTCCCCTAACCTCACATCAAATTCGTTTCCCTCCAGTACTTCAGACAGAGGCAGGTAACATGGAAATAGAGCTGTGTTTTCCTAGGGATCTGTCATCATTTATATCTGCCCTCACACTTTCTATGCCCTTCTTGAGATTTCCTTCCTGGTTATTGTAAGTGTGTTTCACCAAATCATAGCGATGAGTTTAATAAGAAGTTTGGGGATAGTTAATGGGGAGATGGAGAGGAGAAGGGAGTTGAGGGAAATTGGAGGGGGAGATGAACCATGAGACACTATGGACTCTGAAAAACAACCTGAGGGTTTTGAAGGGGCGGGGGGTGGGAGGTTGGGGGAGCCAGGTGGTGGGTATTATGGAGGACATGCATTGCATGGAGCACTGGGTGTGGTACAAAAACTATGAATTCTGTTACACTGAAAAGAAATTAAAAAATTTTTTTTAAAAGCTGAGTATTCTGGCCATAAATAAGTAAAGATGTCTATTTATTTAGGTCTTCATTAATTTATCTGATGAATATTTTATAGCTCTAATTTAATGAGAATTTCAGATTTTTCATATTTATCTTTGACTATAACTTGTTTCTGATAGCACAATAAATTATATTTTTAAGTTTTATTGTTAATTATGATGGTTCCCTGAAGTAGGAGAGTATCATTTTTTCCTGGAGGTCAGGTTTGTATTTCAAAGTGCAGACTGAGCATCCAGAAGTTGAGCTTTCAGGATTGCCCCCTAGATTTGAGTTAAGCATATTCAGAACCAAACACTTTTTGCACCTCCAGCATCTCCAATGGTAGTACTTGTGTCTCTGAGCTGGTACTTTCTGCCAGCGCAAACTGGAGCATGGTAAGATACCCTAGCAGTGGGTCAGTCTAAGGTTACAAGGATAAGGTATGGCCGGTCAGATTGCTGTTCTGAGAAAGGCAAGTTGTGGCTGCAGAAGTCACCACAGATATCACCCTGAGGTAGTCTTGGTGTCAGGCAGAGCAGGGGTGATGGTTCCAGGCAAAGGGAGCACGTGATGGTTTAATCTCACTACCCTATGACTGTGGAACACTGTGTCAGTGTAAGTGTGGTCCAGCCATGTGTTAGAGTGATAGTGAGCCCCATCCTCAGGCTGCATCCCAGGGATGAGCAGAAGCCCTGCATTAGCTGAGATAACTTTGGATTCAGAGAAGCGCCTGGAGATCCTGGAGTCTTAGTGCTTATCTGAGTCTGAGCAGAACCTCATCAAATACTGTGGAGGCCCCCTGGCTTCTGCTGGTGTAAAAACATCCTGTATGTACCTGCACTGAAGACTCTGCTCAGGGTGGAGATGAATCTGGCTCTTTTTCCAAGATGCAGAGAAAAATGTCAGCTGCATCAATATAGTCTGGGAGAGGGGAAACTGCAAGCACAGAAACTCACAGGTGATGGGGAATTTAAGCCAGAATTTCTGCATCTCTAAGTCTAATATTGACTGGAAGCTACCCAGAAATCTGAGTTTATCCCTACCTGACCAGAGAAAGAGGAATATTAGGAGAACAGGTGTCCAGGCCATGGTGGCACAGTCCCTGGTCTCCAGTGTGTGTCTGGGCTTCCCCAGGATTTTATTATCCTCTCTACTGTCCCCAGAGAAATGAAAGGGTGGTCTATGAAAATTTTCACACACATCCTTCTTACAGACTCTCCCAGACCCTACCTTGTCAGTGATTCAGGAGCAGGAGATGGTACCTAAAGACAGGATAATGAGGGCAGAGCCTGGTCTGAGTAGGACCCAGGTTGGGGTGGAGAGAGCAGCTTTGGGAATACCCACAGAATTCCTGTGCAGGAGCCTCTGCCAGGCTCTGAGGGCATGAGGCTGCTGGATCTCACCAGGGAGCATAGGCAGTAGCCTATCCTCCCACCAGCCTTAAAGCCAAGGGGTATCCCCTAGCTGTTAGGGTCCCTTGCACTGCACAGGGAGATGCAAAGTGCTCCCAACTCATTACATGTTCATCAGCAGTGTCCTCAATGTCCTGAGGTTAATTACCAGAAATGGGTCATTATCACAAGCAGTGATAGAGATGTCTGCTGGAAGCCCTGTGCTCACCCCCAGTTAAACAAATGCTAATGCCCTTTATAACTATCCTTATATGAGTTAATCAATGTGGAAGAGAATGCTGTCAAGAATTGTACAACACTGTGGACATTGGGATCACTATAAAACACATAAAAGTGTGCGATTCTCAAGGCCTGGGGCTTTTCAGGAGCTAAGATTGAAGACAAGAGCAAAGTTAGTTTTCACATGGAAGAACGAAAGGGAGGAGAAAACAGAAATTGTCAATGCTTAAAAGAGGTGTGGATGTGGCAGTTTTTTTTTTTCAGTGTTCCAAGATTGATTGTTTATGCACCATACCCGGTGCTCCATGTAATACATGCCCTCCTTAATACCCCCTACCAGGATCACGCATCCCCCACTCCCCTCCCCTCCAAAAACCTCAGTCTGTTTCTCAGAGTCCACAATATCTCATGCTTTGTCTCCCTATCCAACTGACCCCAATTCACTTTCCCTTTCTTTCTCCTAATGTTCTCCATGATATCCCTTATGCTCCACAAGTAAGCGAAAACATGGTAATTAGCTCTCTCTGCTTAACTTACATCACTCAGCATAGTCTCTTCCATTCCCATCCATGTTGATACAATAGTTGAGTATTCATCCTTTCTGATGGCTGCATAATATTCCATTGTATATATGGACCATGTATTCTTTTTTTCATTTTTTAAAATTTATTTTCAGTGTAACAGAATTCATAAATTTTGCACCACACCCAGTGCTCCATATAATGCATGCCCTCCATAATACCCACCACATGGCTCCCCCAACCTCCCAGCCCCCGCCCCTTCAAAACCCTCAGGTTGTTTTTCAGAGTCCATAGTGTCTCATGGTTCATCTCCCCCTCCAATTTCCCTCAACTCCCTTCTCCTCTCCATCTCCCCATGTCCTCTGTGTTATTTGTTATGCTCCGCAAATAAGTGAAACCATATGATAATTGACTCTCTCTGCTTGACTTATTTCACTCAGCATAATCTCTTCCAGTCCCAATGGACCATGTATTCTTTATCCATTCATCTGTTGAAGGCTCTTTCCACAGTTTGGCAATTGTGGCCATTGTTGCTATGAATATTAGGGGTCCATATGGCCCTTCTTCTCACTACATCTGTATCTTTGGGGTAAATACCCAGTAGTATAATTACAGGGTCATAGGGTAGCTCTATTTTTACTTTCTTAAGGAATCTCCACACTGTTTCCCAAAGTGGCTGCAGAAACTTGAATTCCCTCCAACAGTGTAAAAGGTTCCCTTTTCTCCATGGATGTGGCAGTTTTACAGTTTGAGGGACATTGGGGACTAGATTCAGGAGTGTGGGTGGAGCATGGCCAGCCTTAGGTAGGGTGCCCTGTGGAAAGGAGACTTTAGGCAGGAATACAAGAGGACGAGATGCATTGGAACTAAGCTCAGATGGAGAATCTCTAGGACTACTCTGGGGAGAAAAAGGATGATGTATTAAAATTTTGAGATTTCAGTTTGAACAGAGGGCAGAAAAGGTGGATATTTAGTGTAGTAAGAAATAGGGCTATGGGATGGTTTCCTGTTCACAAAATAGTGGAACATCTGGTAACCAGTAGGAAATACTGAATTCAAAGTGAAGAAATGGAGGACCCTGAAGTTGTGTGGCAGCTAGGATTGACCATGGCTGGGAGGCTGGGGTCCAGGAATCCTGATCAGTCCCCACGGTGTTTGTGGTCATGAAGGAGGGACAGGAGCTTGGGATAGAACTGTGGGCACCATCCGCTTTTACAGAATGGGTGAGAGGAGTCCTGGAAGAAGAGCCATTCTGTTCAAGCTGGCTCCTGTGTGGAGTCCCTTCATCATTCTTGTGGTTTGTGTATTGGTGATGTCCTATCTTCTACTCTGGGTAGAAGGGGTCTGCTGAATGTAGGTTTAGGTAAACAACACCTGTTTGTCTTCCCCAACTCTGTGTTCCAAAGAGCTTGGCTGGTGATGTTTGCAGACCTACACACCTCAAGAGAAGGTGAGGAGGGGCAGATGGCACAAGAAGTGCATAAAGTGGAACCTCTTACCCTGCGTGCACATCCTCAAGACCATTAGTCACAGGGAGGCAGAGCTGCAGTCTCTCTCTCATTCCCTTCAGCCTCCTGAGACAAGGAGGACATATTCTGATCACTGCCCCTTCCTCCACTCCCTCTTCTAGTGTCTTTCATGGGAAGGACACATCCAGACCTTCCTTAGACTTCAGCCTCATGGCCATACTCAGCTCAGCTACTTGCTGTAGCTCCTTACTGAGGACTGTCTCCAAGTGTCTCCAGTGCTTCAGTACTTCTCCACTAATGGAGTGGGTGAATGTCACTCCCCAGTGCACAGAGGAAAAAGACAAAGTCACAAGTACCAGCACATCTTCCCACATGAACACTCAGTGTGGGACCCAAGAAGATTGATCTTTCTGTGTCTCTCACCCCCAGATCCTTATTCTGTCAACTGAGTCATTGTCTACACTCCTGGTGGGATGGTACAGGCTGGCTTTTCCTCTACTTATGAGCTCCCTCTGGGGCCCTGGGTATACTGTAAAATTTCCAGGTATTGTCAATAATAAACCTTTATTTGTGCAAAGTCTTCCTGATGATGACTTAGAGACATAAATAGAACCACAAGAATGAATATGACTCTGGCATTACTTATGAAGAGGCTGAGACCCACACAAAACTTGAAGTTACTTTTCTGAAGGGGCAACACTAGCTCTGACCACTGATTTCATTATTCAAATTCCGGGCATAAACCATAAAATCACAATTATTATCCAGTCATCCCATGTGACACAACCGCCTCAGGTGGAGTATGGGATTCACTTGCAATTACTTTTCTCTCTGGTCCTGCAGGTTCCCTTCCTTTGCAATGTCCCTCAGGTCAGGACCTTTCCATCCAACCTCTGCTGTGAGGTAGATTCACTAATTTGTAGAAGCAGATGGGGTAATGTCACACCATTCAATATATCATGGACCTCAATCTCCTAGATGACTGTCTATGCATGCACTAGGATGCTGTCCCTGGTCCCTAGAGTTTAATTAGCTGTGACAACATAGGAGCATGATGTGGCTGCCATCACAGTTTTTTGTAGGAGAGTGACACCCCCCAAAATGCAGTCCCCGTGCTTCACACATTCACCATCCTCCTCCTTCTCTCTCCTACTGTCAATCACTAACCTTTCTAACACTTCTAGATTCCTGTTCTTTCAAAATGTAATAAAATTTCAATGATAAGAATAAGTCATTTGTACATTTTTCTTCCCTAAGAAATGTGTATTTGAAGTTCATGCAGGGATGCCTGGGTGGCTCAGTTGGTTAAGCAGCTGCCTTCAGATCAGGTCATGATCCCAGCATCCTGGGATCGAGTCCCACATCAGGCCCTTGCTCAGCAGGGAGCCTGCTTCTCCCTCTGCCTGCCACTCTGTCTGCCTGTGCTCACTCTCTATCTCTCTCTCTCTCTGACAAATAAATAAATAAAATCTTAAAAAAAAATAAAGTTCATGCATAGTTTTGATTCAAGAATTACTTTCTTTTAGATTTTGACAAATATACAACTCTATGAAGGTACCACATGTCAGAGGAAATCTTTGTTACCTTAAGCTTTGGTCAGTATACAAAAGGCTGGTACAAAATTCAGTGTGCAGATTTTCAGTTGCTTTCATGTTTGGTGTTATGAATAAAGTTTCCATAAACATTCACATGCAAGTATCTCTCTAGAAAGATGTTTGCTTTTATTTTTGTTTTGTTTATTTGTTTACCTTTTAACATTTTTTAGTTTGTCATCATTTTATGTATTTCCTGAAACATCAGAAAATAAACAATCTGGTCATCTGGTTAAAGCTAAGCTAATCCTCTCCCAGATTCAAACAGAGCTGGCATATCCATCAAGCCATGTAGAGGAAGTGCTGAGGCCCAATGTGAAGCTGAGAGCCCACTGAATGTTTTGTTTTTGGGAAAATCAGAAGAAGATTACTGAATGCACATGAGCTGGGAAGTAAATTGTCCCAATTCATGATGACAAGGACTTTCTACTTCCTTTGTGAGACTCTTTGTGAAGAAATGGTTGGTCTGGGTGACTCTGGGGACAGAAGGGACAAAAAGAACCTTCACTCCCAGACAGTGTCCATGGATGAACATAGATCCAGGGCATCACAAAAAATGAGCAGAATCACAGGCTGAGCTAAGCATCCAGGAACGTGGCTCTTTATGCCCTTTGCAGAGTAGTGAGTAGAATTGGACTTGCTTTCCCATAGACTAAAGAATTGAGTGAGCACTGAGAACCCTGTCCCACACCAAGTTGTCACAATCAGCCTTTTCCTCAACCTGGAGGCCAGTGATGGTTAGTGGACAAGGCTTCCAGGCTTAGTGCCAGAGAATGGATGTGGGACCCGTGAAAGTAAATTGAGTAGTTTGGGGGTCGCTCCTGGGAGCTGTTGGTACCAACTCACAGAATAACCATCCCTGATGTTGGTGCTGCTTCCAATGCAGAAAATGGTGACCTCTGACCCAGGGCCCCAGACACTGAAGGCAGCTGAGTCAGCATAGACTGGACCCAGGACCCTTGAAAAAAGACACATGTGCCGCTTCTTAATTTTCTCAATTTATTTCTCAGTAAAAATATACTCAGCCATAATTTTTGTACAAAGGCGTTCTTTCACTACCTCATTATCTGAGAGACTGTGAATGAGTATAGCTGCTCCCAGTCCAGTGACCTACAGCACAGTAATAGTCAGCCCTGTCCTCAGGCTGCAGCCCAGAGATGAGAATAATTGCTCTATTGGTGGAAGGGTCCCTGGACACAGACTTGACTGAGGACAACAGGTCTTCAGGGAAAGGGAAGGGAGAAATGTCACATGACCCCAGGTGGGACACATGGAGGTGACTGACAGGATTTTGGGCCATGGGAGAGGGAAGGATAATCCAGAATGTCAGGTGGATGAAGATCGATACCCAAAGATGTAGGGACACCCTGACTGACATGGGTGGCAGCGTATGTGGGGGGGGGGGGGCTGGTGATGTCTTTGCTGTTCTGTGTCACATGGTGACCATGGTGTGAAAGGGTGGAGAGGTGTTAGAAAAATTCAGAGGCAAACAGAGCTGCAGTGATTGATACTCTATGCTCTGAGGATTGCATCATGTTCCCAGATGTGCTGACTGGTAAAAGGGGTGACTTTTCATCCCTCAGGCAAGTGGCTTGGAGCAGAGGCAGTGGCCTCTATTCCTGCAGAGATATAGCAAGGAACAAAGCCTTTAAAGCCCTGAGACACCTCAGCTTGACATAATTTAGGGTCCATGTGGAGGAAGAGGCAGAAGAAGGAGAGCACAGCCCTTGTCCTGAGGATGGCAGACAGCAGAAAAGTTCATTTGTATTGGCCCTGGAAGTGCAGTCATCATTGTTCCCCCAAGAAGAACCTGCAGGCAGGACACAAGGTGACTGACAAGCCTATTCCCCCTTCATTGGTGACAGGAACATATGGACTCAAGAAGACTCCTCTAACGCCTCCAGGCCCCCAGAACCTTCCTCATTCTTGCTGACATGCACAGACCTGTAGTCCCAGACTCTGTTACCTGATCCTCCCTTCCATGTCTCCTTCCAGGAGTCAGGCCTATATCTACAGCATGTCCTTCCCACTCCAGCTCCATCCCCAGTGATCCAACACCACCAGTCCCCTAGGATAATCATATTCTCTCTAGTTCCTTCCTATCATCTAATGGAAGCACATATAACACTCAGTTCTCTGAGGCCTGTCTGTGCTTTTTTATGTGCAGGTGGAGGGGAGCATGAGGAGGACAGGAGTGCCATGGGGACATACATGTCCTGAGTGCTAAGCTGGGGTTTTGTGATGAGGCCTCTTTTGTTAGCTCCAGTGGTGAAAAGGGGAAGGCTGCTCATATGAACTTTTTCCTACTGGATAATCTGTTCAAACCTGAGCATGAGCTACTGTCTAGCTTGGATCCTAGACAGAATAGAGTCTAGGGGGAGCTCGGAGTGTGTCCCCTGGGAGGAACCAGGCAGGAAGCAGCTGCTGGGATCTTCCACAGACTATTGAGCAGGACACTCTGGCCAGCCAGAGGGAACACAGCTTCTGAGTCACCACCAGTACACGCGGATGCCAATTCCTCAGCCTGGCAAGATTTGGGGATTACAGATCAGGGTTCCCCCACTGAGCAGAAGCTAGAGAAGGCACTTAGTGCCCTTTACTGTCCATTGGCAGAACCTCAGCTCTGGATGGAAATTACTTTGGGGGCAGGACTAAGATTCTGCTCACTGTCAGTTTACAAATACCCATGAGATATGTCCCTGCTGTGACCCAAGTTCCTAATACAAATTGATCTAATTCCTTAAAAGGCACATGATTTCCAAAATTAAAAAAATATATAAGTATACCACATATTTGTTATAAACTTTACAAGAAGTTTTTAAATTATACTATTAATAAGGTAAACACTGCCATAGTTAATGAAGTGATGACCCAAATTAGAAGAAATAAAAAGTGTGGGATATGGATATTAGGCAGGAATTAACTATCTCATACAGAATCCACAGTTGCTCTTTTCCAAACACTTCTTTTACTTCATGATCCTTACTGCACACTGACTAGAAGCATCTGGCATGTGGAACAGAACAGCAGATGGGCTATGGATCCAGCTCATGTGTGTCCAGATGAAGAAATGTTCAATAGGCTTTGTTCTCCATCATCAAATTACTGAATGAGGACATGTTTGTTAATGTCATTTGAATAAGAAGCATGTCATGGGGAACAATGAGCTCACTTAATCTCAATGTGAGTATAATATAGACCTGAGTGTCCTCCCCATCATAAACAGGGAAAGAGAGGAAGTCCAGGTTTGAGGATGAGGGGAGTCATACTGGAGAGATGGACACACCCTGGGAAAGTCAAAATTGAGGCATATGACTAGGGACCACTGGAGAGGAGAATGGGGCCAGGGAGTTTCCCTTCCTATATCGATGTTTACTATCCACCTCCTCGCTTTCTCTCCTGCCTCTAAGGCTGAGCCATGCTGAGTCCATGAGGAGGTTTTTGTTTTGTTTGTTTTGTTACACTTCTGCATTTATTGGAATTACTGTGTAATTATAACTGCTCCCATAAAGCAGACAGAAAGAGGCTGGGCCCCTGAGATGATGAGGGCAGCTTTGTTCCCAAATATGGATCCAGAGAAGTATCTAGGGACCCCTGAAGGTCAGCATGTTTATGTTGTAGATAATAATGTGAGGAGGTTGACCTTGGGTCTGCTGGTACCAGCCAGGAGAGTTACCCATAGAGACTGAACCAGTACTAAAGTACTGAACCAGTACTAAAGGCAGAGGTGAATGTGACTGTTCCTCCTGGAGACACTGAGAGTGATGGGTCCTGGATTACCAGAGCCTGAGATCCTGCTCCTAAAACCAAGAGGAGAGACAGGTGTTGTTGTTATGGGAGACAAGTCACCCTGAGACTTTGATTTTATGTGTCCTTCAAGGATGCAGAGCCTATTCCCCTGACCTGAGCCATAAGTAAGGGGCCCAAGAAGAAGCACAATCCAGGCCATGGTGGGGACCCTCACAGAATATGACCACCTCAGTTGCCTGTTCTGGAGTTGGGTGTCCCTGGGCCTTTTTTTGCCTCCCAGACACATTAAGAAGAGAAGGTGCTTCATGTAAATAACCTTCCTCTCTGTACCTGCCCCAGTGTCACCCTGCTATGTGAAAGAACCGTAAGCTGGGACCTCACATAGACCAATGACTGCAGGTTGACTGGGACACTGAGGGACAGGAATGGCATCTTTCACCAAATCAGCTCCCTCACATGTCTGGTAACTTCAACCCAACTATCCTCTCTGGAAAGACTGAGACTGAGAACATGGGTGTGTTCTCCATATCCTGGCCCTGCTTCTAGTTCATCCCATCCATCCGAGCACTGGGGACATTTTCTATCTTCCCAAGCGACAACCCTGATTGTCTCCTTGGTGGATCTTAGTGGTTGCTCCTCCAAGTGGGGAGTCCCCTGGGAATCTCAGAGCCCCCATCTTGGGGGTGAAGGGACGGGGTCTCCTCTGACTCAGTCCTATAATGAGGAAGCCTATCAGGGCTTGGTGTCTCTATACTCAGTGACCCACCAGGCTGAAGAGGCCAGCCTCAAATGTTCTAAGTAGCTGTCTATTCCATGAAGCCCATCAATGCAACTGTAGCCTTTGAGGAGGAAAGGTCAGAGTTTCACAATGAAATTTGAGAACAACTGGTGGCCACATCGGGTATAACAAATAGAGACAAGTGTGACTCATGATCAGAAATGAAAAGGATACTGTGTGCCTGACTGACTTCGTGGATATAGTATGTGATGCTTGATCTAGGGGTTCTGATTTCAACCCCCACAATGGGCATAAAGCGCATTAAAAAAATAAATTAATGAAATTAAAAAGAACAAAAAAAGGACACTGTGTGAACAAGTGGGTGTGACAGTCAAGGTGCATTTTCAAGTCCCTTTCCCTTTGTGTTCTGCAGAGGAGTAGAAGGACCTAGAAGTTTGAAGAAAAGTCTGGTAGCTAGGAGGAGTGCCAGGGGGGTTATGAGGGGTTAAGAGGGATGAATTTCAGGGCTGGTGCTAAACCCAATATGAGTTATAATTATGATTGATGTTCATTGTGGAATCAGTAGTAAATTGTTGGTTTGATAATTCTTACAGGATATTTTCCTGTCTCCCAATGTGTTTGAGAGCCACAACTGATGTCAGAAAAAAAAATAATCATACTACAGGATGTTTTTATTAAACTAATGCTCAAGATACCTTAGAGACTAATGGGTACTTTCCTATCTTTATCAAATGTTGAGGTAAGCATTAGGATTTAAACTCAAGAAATAAGAACGACTTGGAAAGCTGAAAACACGATTGATATATGTTTTCACAAATCACTATAAAGTATTGGCAAAAATTAAGATGTATACAAAAATAACAACTGAAATGTTGGCAAATAAAGGGCTCGCACACTTATTGCAGATTTCATCATGGGCACATGTGGAAATCATAGTTAGCAGCAAGCATCTCTGAGGGTGGCCATCCTGACACATGAGCATTCCCGAGACACCAGGGTCCCGTTCATTTTTCCATGGTGCATATCTGGGCAGCTCAAGCAGAATGAATGGATTGATGGCCTGGCTGGAAATGGGAGAAGCACTCAGGATGCTAGGAAACCCTCACACACAGGGAAATGGTAGAGCAGCAGCCCCTGTGGGTCCTGAGTATTCCTGCATGAATCTAGGAGGGGCTCCCTCTGGGATGTGCTTGCATCTAGGAGGAGATATAGATGCGGTCTGACCATGTGCTCTAGAGACCACTGTGTCCCATAAAGTGTGCCTGCTGACCTCACTGTCCTTTCCCAGTGTCAGGAAACTGACACTGGGAGCTCAGGAGCTTTTCCCTGGTTTGGGCACCTGACACATGCTTCAGTGGCTCTTCACATCCGGCCCCCCACATTCCACCTCCCTCATCACTGAGAGACTGCACACAACTGGTCTCAGTCCCAATACTCCCTGTTGATCAAGCAGATTTTTTTCTGAGATAGTGTGACCCTAGTGGCACAGTCACTGAATCATTTGTGCAACTATCAGCTATATTCATAAATGAGAACATCCTGGGATGCCTGGGTGGCTCAGTTGGTTAGGAAGCTGCCTTCGGCTCAGGTCATGTTCCCAGCATCCTGGGATCGAGTCCCACATCGGGCTCCTTGCTCGGCAGAGAGCCTGCTTCTCCATCTGCCTCTGCCTGCCACTCTGTCTGCCTATGCTCGCTCACTCTCTCTCCCTCTCTCTCTGACAAATAAATAAATTTTTTTAAAAAAAGAACATCCTGTCATTTTCACTTCTGATACTCTTCTTTTGGATTATACTCCTTCCACTGATTTGCTACAGTGAGAAAATGAGGTTCGGGTATATGTCTCTTACTTTAATATATATTTCAACCATTTTTTAATTTTTTTTATTTTTTATAAACATATAATGTATTTTTATCCCCAGGGGTACATGTCTGTGAATCGCCAGGTTTACACACTTCACAGCACTAACCATAACACATACCCTCCCCAGTGTCCATTACCCCATCCCCCTCTCCTGATCCCTCTCCCCCCAGCAACCCTCAGTTTGTTTTTTGAGATTAAGAGTCACATAACGGAATACTATGCAGCCATCAAAAGAAATGAAATCTTGTCATTTTCAACGACGTGGATGGAACTAGAGGGTATATTTCAACCATTTTTTAAACAAAGACATAGACACTGTGCATGGCAGAACGAGCCCCTTCTTTCTTAAAACCCCAGAAGGCAGGTCAGAAGGTGACAGGAAGAATGGTATGCCAACCAGTTGTGCCCAGATCTCATAAGAGAAAAGTCAGATCTATTGTACCTCCTGACTCCCTCAATCCTTCTGCTTTCTCCTAAAGGAAACTCTCTATTCAATCAGTGAGGTGCTGAGGAAAAGAATACAGTGATGGTGGAGAAGCCCCAGATCTCTGCTTGCTGAGGCCCAGTTATGGGTACAGAGACAGTCCCTCCCCTAGTGTGTCCTATCCTTTGCCCAGGGAGCATTGCAGCTCGAGTTCAGGAAGCAAAATTATTTTCATTGTAGGATTATCCTGCCCATCTATCTTTCTATGAAAATCAATTTACTCCAGGATGCAGTGGAGAACAAAATATGAGGCCTTTGTGATTCAGAACTAAGGGCTATATTGCTTCTGGCTACCCAGGTGCAGGATAGTCACCCACAGGGAGGACCCTGCTTCCTAAGTGTGCAAGGGTGAGCCATACTGGGGAGCAGGCCACTAATACCCCTTGCTGCCCTCAGATACCATGCTCCCCCGCCCAAATCATACTGTACAGCATTCCTGGTCGGGCTTTCTGACCTTTCAGGTGGACCTCGCTTAGGTCACCACCCAGGGAAGTAGAATGAGCGGGTCAAATCTGGGATTGAGCTATTCATTTTTTTCCAGGGCATCAATGACCTCAGGCAGACAGCTAAGGGAAATATTTACATTTAAAGACATTTCAGAATCACCTGGTAATCTGTCCCTGGTTTCATTACTGGGACATAATATGCTTGAAAAAAGTTCAATGCTTAAAGTTCCTCAGAAAATCCATTGGTCCAACCCTGATAATAATTCGATCTTGGTTACTCTTACAGGTTGACTTATTTGGTTATTGTTGTTGTTGACAGGGTGTCCTATTAGGTTGACAAATCCACATGGTACATGTCTTTATATCTGTCTTTGCCACAAAAATATCATGCTGTCAGTAGCTACATTTTTTTTATCCTTGATTACTTCTGTGGTTTCTCATTTACACTTTAATAATTATATTATTCTCTTGATAATTATTTCATATAAATTCACTGTTATATTTAAGACATTTCTCTAATTTTGTAAATTGTCTCAGTATAAGGATTTCTTTTTTTTTATTTCTTTTCAGTGTAACAGAATTCATAGTTTTACACCACACCCAGTGCTCCATGCAATGCGTGCCCTCCATAAAACCCATCACCAGGCTCCCCCAACCTCCCACCCCCGCCCCTTCAAAATCCTCAGGTTATTTTTCAGAGTCCATAGTCTCTCATGGTTTTTCTCCCCCCCAATTTCCCTCAACACCCTTCTCCTCTCCTTCTCCCCATGTCCTCAGTGTTATTTATTATGCTCCACAAATAAGTGAAACCATATGATAATTGACTCTCTCTGCTTGACTTATTTCACTCAGCATAATCTCTTCCAGTCCCATCCATGTTGCTACAAAAGTTGGGCATTCATCCTTTCTGATGGAGGCATAATACTCCATAGTGTATATGGACCACATCTTCTTTATCCATTCGTCTGTTGAAGGGCATCTTGGTTCTTTCCACAGTTTGGCAACCGTGGCCATTGCTGCCATAAACATTGGGGTACAGATGGCCCTTCTTTTCACCACATCTGTATCTTTGGGGTAAATACCCAGTAGCGCAATTGCAGGGTCATAGGGAAGCTCTATTTTTAACTTCTTGAGGAACCTCCACACTGTTCTCCAGAGTGGCTGCACCAACTTGCATTCCCACCAACAGTGTAAGAGGGTTCACCTTTCTCCAAATCCTCTCCAACACACGTTGTTTCCTGTCTTGCTGATTTTGTCCATTCTAACTGCTGTGAGGTGGTATCACAATGTGGTTTTAATTTGTATCTCCCTGATGGCTAGTGATGATGAACATTTTTTCAGATGTCTGTTAGCCATTTGTATGTCTTCACTGGAGAAGTGTCTGTTCATATCTTCTGCCCATTTTGTGATATG
>PISX010023356.1:0-29896 GCA_004024625.1 Mellivora capensis
CACACCCAAAGGGCTTCAAGACACCATTTAAAAAATGGCCACCAATACAACAGCGTTTTACAAAATACACACAAAAATAAGTTAGTAATGGCAAAAAAGATAATGTGAGCTCGGTCCAGTGACAGTTCTAGGGCAGCTTCCAACAGGCCATGGGTCGGAAGCAGCCTGGCGTGCCGCGAAGGGCACGGGAGTGAGCAGCTGACCCACGCCGAGGGGCCTGTCCCCGGCATCCCCTGGCCTCGCTCATCTCCGGACCCCGTCACCAGGGGCTCGTCTTTCCTCAGGAGCCCACACATTCACAAGTCAAAACTGTACTTACTTTGAAGAGAAACCCTGGATAGTCTCTCTTTTTTTTTTTTTTTTAGTTAAAAAAAGGGGAAATTCTTGTAGAAATCAGGAAAAGAGAATTTATGGAGAGAAAAACCGAATAAATGTATGATATCTAACAAAAAAAAAAAGTGAAGGAAGGAAGACATGGTAAATAATAATAATTGTAAGGGTCCCTGCTTCTTCTTTACCAACTTACTCCTAAATTCACGTCATTCTCAGGGACGCCTGGTGGCTGGGCCCGTGAAGCACCGGACCCTCAGCTTCCGCTCGGGTCATGGTCTCAGGGTCGTGAGGTCCAGCCCCGCACGGGCTCCGCAGGGTCTGCGACTCTCTCTCCCTCTCTCTGTCCCTCCCCTGCGCTCTCTCTCTCCCTCAAATAGATGAGTGAGTACAATCTTCCATCCACATCACTTTCCTTCCTCGCTGTCGTTGCGCTCACAATTCCGAAATATTTTCTTGTCGTTCAGTCTAAACCCATCCTGGCTGATACGCAGAAGAAATTCCCCTGAGAATCTGGTCGGGGGACTCACTGCGAAAGCCATAAAGAGAGATACAGAACATATAATTAAAAATACATGAAATAAGATATAGGTAAAAATTAACATAGAAAAATGTTTTAATGGCTTTTTCCAGTACTATTTTTAAGTGAAACAAGTTTTTAGAGATTCCCGTGGTTTATGAAGCGTAAGAAGGACTTTTAAAAACTTGGGAAAAATCCCCCTGAACCACACCTCCCTATCCAGTCCTGTAAGCGTCCACCCTCCCATGTGCATTTTTCATCTTTCCCAGTTTTTGTTGGGATCATTCTTTGCCATAAGCTTGCAGTAAAACAGGTGAATACGTATTAAGTTGGATTCAGGTGAAAACACCCTAGAGCAAACCTCGTTTTCTCAGGGAAGGGGACTTTCCAGGCCCCACGTGCCCATGAACAATGACAGCAGCACCCCGGCTGCCGCGCAGGCTGGACTCAGAGCGGGAACGCCAGCTGCGCACGGGCACACACCTTCACTTTGCGATTCCATGTGCTCCCAAAGCATGTGTGGCCTTCCTGGGGGCGGCTGCGGATGGGGTGGAGGCTGGGGAGTCTGCGCGCATGGCAGCCCTCCTGGCAGCCCCGAGAACCCGCTAGGAGAATCACGGCGCTGAGCAGGACAGGGACTGCCCCCACACCACGTGTGCTGCCCTGGCGGTGGGAGAGGCGTCTACGTGGTCACGTGTCTCAAACACCTGGATCTTCCTCTGCCACCCCTGGCCCGGATCCCACCCTCCTTCGGCCCACCAGTTACTTTTGGGGCAGCTGGCTGGGGGAGCCTGGGTCGTTCACACGCCTGGACACTTCTCCGGCCATCGCTGCCCCACCACCCAGCCTCGCTCCCCTGTGTTAGTAACAGAGCCCCTCGACAGCCAGCTGCAGGACCCAGAGGCTGTGCCCTGACAGTGCGGAAGCAGCCTCGCGGCCCTCGGCTTGTGGACTCCTGCCAGGCACAAGGCGGGCACTAGGCTGCACTCTGAGGCTCCGCAGCGAGGACACCGGCGTGGGGGGCATTCTTCACGAAAGCCTTAAAGCTGGATGGCCACCTGGCCGACGGCTCGCAGCAGGAAGACCCGGGCGGGCCGCAGGAACCCGCAGTTAGAGGAGGCACCGGGGGGCGGGCGGGGAAGGCCGCATGGCACACGCACCGCCCGCTGCACCTGCACGACACCTCCAGGGTCTCCAGCGGCTTTTAGGGTCCTGTGCTCCCGACCCCCCCCCCACCCTTCTGGCCTGCCGGAGGCTGTGGGCCGGCCTCGGGTCTCATGCTGCCTCTTGACCTCCCCTTCTGGACTCTTAGTTCATACTTCCACAGACTTTCAGGGCCCTCTGCTTCCAGACTTCCGTTTCCCCGCATCAACCTGGCAAAGCTCAGCGTAGCAGGAGCTCTCGGTGGCAGGGGTGCGGCAGGAGAACGGGGCTGGAGCACTCCTTGGAGTCCTCCTCACTGGAACAGAGGCCCCGCCCTTCTGCTGTTTGCGCTGTGGCCACGCCAGGCGGTGGACGTGGACTGAACGTCCCCCAGCGCTAGGACTTCAGTTGCAGCTGATAAAATGGGGTGGGGGGTCGTTCCAGAGCAGGGGCCGCCGCTGGACAGGAAGGAGCAGGTGTTGGCAGGGGCGGGGGGTGACGTGGCAAGTTCCAGGCAGCTGGCGCCCCGGTCTGTGCAAGCCTCACACCTCGAGTTCGACACCCGCATGCATTAGGTGTGGGTCAGCCCTTCCTGGAAGCAGACACGCGGCTAGAAAACGCTCTAGAGATTAAGGAAGGGAGAAGCCTCTGTGCTGGGAAGATGTCCAGAGAAGTGTTTTCTGGAAACGGCGCCCCTCCTTGTTCCTATTTTTAAAGCAGAAATGGCTCTTTGAAGAGAGGGAGCAAAGGCTGGGGTGAGCTGTGGCCAAGCCCAGAGCGGGATCGCGGGGAGGGGCCGTCCTCGTTCCTTCCCTGCACCCGCCGCACCCTCGGAGCAGACCCGTCTCCTCCCATGCGGCCCGGGGAGTCGGGAAGCAGCACGGCGTGGACGGAGGAGGCGCGGCTGCACCCAGGGGCCGGAGGGAAGGTTCCAGCAGGAAGCCTGCCTCCTCCGTGATCCGCACGTTTTCATGTCCAGTCACCGCTTGGTTCGACCCGGGGGGCACGTCGCAGGAAGCGTCTGGTGAGGCTCTAGAGCCACGCGAGCGACGCTGGTGGAAGCTGCACACGGCCTGGTCTCTGAAGCGGGTTGAAACGACATTTGTGTCAGTTTCTTCGATTGTACGTGTCTGCGGCGGGACATGTGCCTAACCAGTATCTGTAAACTGACCAGAGGACAGAGTCAATTCTCCTCTCCTGATTTTTTTTTTTCAAAGATTTTATTTATTTATTTGTCAGAGAGAGAGAGAGTGAGCACAGGCAGACAGAGTGGCAGGCAGAGGCAGAGGGAGAAGCAGGCTCCCTGCCGAGCAAGGAGCCCGATGTGGGACTCGATCCCAGGACGCTGGGATCATGACCTGAGCCGAAGGCAGCCGCTCAACCAACTAAGCCACCCAGGCGTCCCTCCTCTCCTGATTTTTAGTCCCATACGCACATGCTGCCCTCCCAATAGCTTGTTCTAGAAGACGATCATGATACTCGGGGGAAAAGAAAGTACTTTTTATATAAAAACTCATTAATTGCATCGCACCGATTTCCAAAAAAGCATCGGAGGTAGTTTACATTTCATATATGTTACATCCTGACTGTGTCATCATAAGGAGGAGAACGTTTACAAACGTGAAGATGGGGGAAGGGGACGAGGGCTCAGAAGGCAGGTGACGTCCTCGGGCTGCGAGAGAAGCTCTCACACCTCTGGCTGCTTCATCCGGGCCTTCGGTTCCCTCCGTCTGGACTGTTCCAAGCCGCCGAGGTACCCCTGCCTCCAGCCGCTCTTCTTCCCGGCCCGGACGCCGTAGCTCTCGTTCCAAGCAGGCTTTCAGCCGGGCCGTTTCGCAGTGTAGATTCCCGCAAGGCCGCTCGCTTTCCCAGGCGGGTCGTGGCTTCCGAGCGAGTCTGCAGCCGGAGGGTGGGGTTGCAGGCCGGGCTCCTGCCGCCGCCTCGGCGTGAACTCCCTGACCCTGCCCTTCTCCACCTTCTTCTGGCTCAGCTTTGTCATTTGTGTGCCTCTGAATGAAAAAGAAAGGTGTTTCCTTAGGAGTCCTGGAGCCTTCTAGGAAAGAGCACAGAGCAGGGTGGTTTCCTGACGCGTCTCCTCCCCAAAGCGACCCTGAGCCCCTTCCCCGGCCACGCCACCTTCGGTCTCACCAGCGACGGCCTCCCCGCCGTTCTCCAGAGCAAGGCATCCCGTGTCCCTCAGGAAAGAGGCCGTCGGCAGCCTGGCCGCAGCCCAGCAAGGCCTGGGCTGTCTCCCCTCCTCCCGTCACCAGTCCCCACAGACACAGCTGGGCCCGGGGACTCGGAGCCGCGGACGTGTCTGTGGATGACATAACTGGACGAGGGCAGAAGGGCGGGGAGAGGCAAGGTAGAGACTCGGATAGGGAGGACGGAAGGAAGGACAAGAAACACAAAGGAAACAGCCATTTGAGGAAACGTTTGCGAAGGAGGAGTCGTCCTGGTCTGAGTCCAAGGAGAAGCGCGGGACGGACGTGTGGGAGGCTCCCCGGGCAGTGGTTCTGAGGCGCCAGGCCCTCGGCTCCGCCGTCGCTCAGCAGCTCCTGGGAAGCACCTGCTGACCCGGGGCCCCGACTGCCCTCCGCAGGGGCCAGGCGGGCTTGTCAGACGGAGGCTTCTCTCCGATGATTTACGCTGCCGTGAGGCCGCACGCGGGCTCTGGACTAACGGATGGTGGCTGCTCCGGAGGCCCCAGCTGGGCCACCGCTGTCTCCGCTGGCCTTTGGTCGGGAGATGAAGTGTTCCTTCAGGCCGCACGGGCCTTGCACAGGCCCGGGAAGCACACGTGCCTCGTTGTTGGCCAAGGCGACCCTCCATATGCTTTCGCTATTCGTCGGGGAGCTATACCACTTTTCAATATGTGCAGATGGGAACTGGCCTCTTTAAGGAAAGTATAAATCATGGCCTTTTTGATACATTTAATTTCCTAGGTGGAACGATAGTTTCAAATTCCCCTTTTATATTTTCAAGGATTTTTCCTTTTTAGTAATATGTCAGAGAGGACAACCAAGGTTTCCTGCACGTCTTGGCGTGTTGTCTCGGTCTCCGGCCCCTGGAGACCCCGCAGCTCCGGGCCACGTCGCCACGGGGCCCAAAGACCTCTCGCTTACCTAGAATTCTACTTCTTGTTCCAACACTGACTGACGAGTGCATGAAGTAACGCGCAGACTTGAGGACATTTAAATCGAATTAAGTCGTTCTTTGACAATCAGGTACCCGAGTGACATTAAATATTTGATTCTGGAAACTCTATGGAGTGTCCACCTTGCTTTCTGTCCTTGAGGACCCTCCGCCCCACATGGCCCCAGGCTGGCCCAGGAGGCTTCTGTTGGGATGGGAAGGAATTTGCCCCACTGGCGGTCGGCCGCATGTGAATATTTGCCGTGCGGACGGGCTCTGCGGCTGGACTCTGGAGCGGCACGCGGAGCCTTGCTCAGTACCCAAGGCTCTGGGCGCCCCTGACCCCTCCCGCCCCTATTCCTTTCAAGCTCTTTTTCAGCAAATGAGGCTGAAAGCCGGCTTGAAGAAAAGCCGATACACTAAAAAGTATAATTCTTGGGGGAAGAAGCTCGACGATTCTTCAAATGTTTCTCAAATGCGTGTAGTCATCTCATGTATTCAGTGAGTGCTCACTGTGTGCAGAGAGTCTGGGGCTGACGCGGGAGGGACCACACAGAGGAAATCTGCGCGCGGCGCAGGAAGAGCTGGTCCATTCAGCCGCTGCCCTGCTGTCCCGCCTGCACTCTGGGCGGCAGCCTGCGCCCCGCAGGAGCACCGAGCCGGAGACCTTCCGCGCCAGTGGGCTGGTAAAGGAGCTGATGGAAGCCTCGCCCGTCCACATTCCCCACGACTTCTCTAAGAATTGGGCTTAAAAACAAGCCAGAGCACTGGCTGGACTGACCTGCTAAGCCCTCCAGCGCGGGAAAGTGATCTCTTCCAGGTGCCACCACCGGCCGCCGTCCCCACGCCCGCCTCAGCCTCGCTGTTTCTGAGTTACAGCCTCTTTCTGAAGAATTTTAAGAATTGACAAATCATCTATTACTTAATTTACACAAAATAAAAGACGTTGTTGACTTTAAGGAGCTAGACGGTAGTAAAATGATCTCCTCACACAGTGTGTTATATGGGCTACTTTCCCGGCTTCCTTAAAGCAGGACAAAGCAGATAAAACTCGAAATGTCTCATTTACAAATTGCTTTTCTAGGTAGTTCACGTAAAGGAAACAGTATCTCTAAATTTTCTGGGATCTTCAGGAAAAAATTCTCGTCGACCTTATTCAGCACCGCACAAATCCTCAGACAATAACCTGCAGGAAATACGACCTCTTCGTAACATGAGTGTCTGTCTGCTTCCTCCCCAAATTGCCAATTCCTCCAGTGGCTGTGTTTTCAGAATATTCGAAGAGAATGAATTATTTATACAGGTGGTTGCTGAAAATGAAACGCCCTTCGGAACTGAAACTGGAAATTGTGCACAGAAGAGCATAAGGGATCCCGATGCCCCAGGACCATGCGGTCGCCCTCTTTCTAGAATCGTGGCTTTTAATATTGTCCATTTTATTACGCATATGAGGTCAGGGTTTCTGGGATGTCTCTGCAGATTAACATCTCCCAGAAACTGTCTAAAGTAACCAGTAAATTTAAAAATGGCTTTGGGATAAAAAGGAACAGGCACATAAAATTAGTTTTACTTTAATCTGAAAACCCTTCCCACATTAACTTTATTATATGGATTGCTTTCTAGAAAACAAGCTCTTAAACCAAAAATATTAAAAATAAAAAAAAATCAGTTTATCTGCCAAGTTGTTTTGGGGGGAAGGGTATACCCATTTTTGCACCCCATACTCATGAGCGAGGTACCTCCTGACATCTCATGGGCAAATTACTCCACATGCTGGACCAGCCCCACCTATACACTCTGCCCAGAGACCCCAGCATTGTGCCCCAGGTGCACCAGGTGCCCCAAGAACCCAAGCATTATGCACCAGGTGCACCAGGTGCCCCCAGAGCCTCTAACATCATTCCCCAGCTGCACCAGGTGCCCCCGGAGCCCCCAGCATCGTTCTCCAGCTGCTGCAGGTGCCCCCAGAGTTGACCAGGAGTTTGAATCTTTCTCCCTCTACACTTTGGCCCTGTCTGGGTGAGGCTCATGGGGTTGTGCCATCCTGCTGCCAAGCATTGGAGCCCAAGACCCCACAGCTACTGTGAGGCCAAGAGGCACAGGGTATTATGGATAAAGCAAGGTATTTCCCCTCACAGGCCCTGGGCAGAACGACTCAGGGGAACCCAACCTAAGGAAAAGGAAGCAGGAAATGTGGAATTGCAGGTATCGGTCACTTTGCATTACCCTGTCCACCTGTTCCATGTGAGGACAACCCGAGCCTTCAGTGGCTTAGGCCAAAGATTTTGAATTAATCATTAATGTTTTCCTTTCTTTGACACCCCAGATTCAACTGACCTTTGAACATGGGGGGGTCTGGGGCAGTGACCCCCACATAGTGGAAGATCTGTACGTAACTTTTGATTACCCCAGACTGAACGGGTTAACACCCATACTGTGCGTCACCAGTATGATAGACTGATTCTTGCAATAAATAAGCTTCAGAACAGAGAGTGTTATCAAGAAAATCATAAGGAAGAAAACACATTTATAGCATGAGAAAATCCAGGTCTATGTGGACCCGCGCAGCTGAAACCCCCTCGGTGAAGGGCAGATGCACACTGAGGCTGGGAGCCTGTTCTACTCCTGTGTGCGGCCAGGCTGGTCTAAGCCACGTGGCATCTTGCTGGGCTCCTGCAGGTGCCTCCCGGCCTGCCTTCTGCCTGAGGAGGAGCTGTCCCTGCTGCACACAGGAGGCTGGGGATTGCCTCCCACAGGCCCCTGTCTGCTCCTGGTTCCTCAGGATGAAAGCTGCTGCCGCCTCCCAGGCCTGCGAGGGCCACCAGCATCGCCCTGGCTCCCCCCACTCTCCTTGTTGTCGTCCTCTTCAGCCAGACGGCTTCCCTGCTCGTCCTTGGCCATGCAGGCATAGCCCAGCCCACATCAGAGCCTTTGCACGTGCTGTCCCTTGTCTGGAATGTTCTTGTCCCGCCGACGTCCCCTTCTCGGCGAGGCTGCCCTGGCTGTGCTGCTGGGTGCCACAGCCGCCCTGCAGCCACTTCCCATTGCCTTGGTTCTCCTTTTAACTCCAAAGCACAAGCACGTCACAGCACCAGCCCTGCAACTCACCATGGTCCAACCCGGCATGTGTGTTCACTGTGCACCACCAAGGTCTGCCGGCAGAAAGCAACCTTTGTGGAAATTCACAGTCGGCTCCTTTTGGTTAGTGATGAACTTCAGAAAATAGTATAGTACTCAATAAGTAGATAAATAACCAGTTCTCTGACTTAATCTAACTTTGACAGATGTGAACGTGCCTTCCAGCAGCCCCCTCACCGTGCCATGTTCTTCTGACGACCGCACAAGCGCTGAAATTCTGCATGGTAATGGGAACTGATGTAAGAGATAAACATATGCTTAAACCAGCAACTTCTCAGAGTTCCACGTGCACAGGAAATGTCTTAAGGAGTCTCTGAAGCCAATTTATTACAAAAGCATGACTTCCTTCTACCTCCTACCCAACTCCACACCACCCCCAACACTGACCAGCTGTTCCATGCTGAGAAGCAAACATATTTAACATTAGGCTAAGGGGACCTGATTGGAGGACCATTTGGTTGCCAAATAATATGCAATCGTAAATCAAGGTTGGATCCAGGGTGCCTGGCCCTCCAGCTGGGTGCCGCCCTGTGCCTCAAGCATAAGGACCCGACCCCTGAGAGATCAATATACAAGGCATTTCCCGTGAAGTGCTCCAGGAAACCTACGAGAATGTAACTATATGCCACACAGGTCTTGTTTCCAAACTTAATCCCCACAGAACCCTCTTACTCTCTCCCAGAAGGTGGTGCATCTTTCACTTTGCATTGGAAAAGTCGTGCCGTCTGAAGGAGGGCCGGCTCTGGAGGACTGAGCTGGTGATTACAGCCCATGAGGGTCTCAGGATGACATCATGTGTGCTCTGGGCTACTGCATGAGCACCAGCAAGACAGCAGCGCTCCAGAGGAAAGGCCTCCTGGGCCTAAGGGCTGGCTCTAAACACAGAGTCCGGTCTGCACACCAACCAGCAAAAAGGTTGGTTTTGGGGAAACTTGCTTCTCCTGTGTTCAACTGATGCCTGCGAGGACTGGCTGGTCTTGTCCCACGTCTGGTCTGGCACAAGGAGTGGCTGCTGGTGCTCTTCCCCAACGGTGCTGAGTTCCCACTCCTGCCTCTGCCTCAGCGGCCGCACCATCCCCAGTCGTCTGCAGACCGTGGGCCTCTTGACAGGGAAGCTTGTCATTTTTCTGGTGGGGCAGGGGCCTGGAAGTGCCGCCTGGATAAAACAGCATCTTGTTCTTGCTGACGAAGGATCCTTAGCTCCCAACAGCCTTTTCCTCTTGCTTTTCTGGCTGCCTGATTTGCAGCAGAAGCCAGTGGACTGACAGGCACAGCCTGGTCCCCAGGGTCTGTGCTCCTTGGTGACCCCTTCTCAGGCGTGGTCCACACACCCTGGCTCTTGGCACAGACCCTCCTTCTCCCTGCAGGCTCACTGGTGCCCCCCTAAGGTCTGGTCAAAACCATCTCCAATTGTAGAGGATTTTTTACACCTTCAGTGTCATTCAATACACGCCCAGGGATTGTCTGTGTTCCTAGAACACGTGACTAGTGCTGCCTGTCTGAGGAGGAGAGCATCCCAGTCCTGTCCTGCAGGGAAGCTCTGGCAGGAGCGGTCACAGCACAGCCATGGTAGTGGGTGATGGTCCCACTTCCACGCACTCTGTGGTCCACTCGAAGGGAATGGCAGCCTGACACCTCCCACAGGTCCACCAGTATCCCTGAGGCCCCAGTCAAGGAGAGAAGTCTTCACTGCCCATGCCATCCTGCTTGGTTGTTCCCCCCAGAGGTGGAGCTAGCCATGTGGGTGGGCCCTTCCAGGCCTTGTGGTCACTGGTCCCAACATGTTGGTGTGGGGCTTTAGCCAACGTGCCCCCGCATGAACGCCTCCAAAGAATTCAAGCTACTGAATTCCACACGGTTCACAGACCCAGGATGGAAGACAGACTAGTGCAGCAGGGCCATTTCCAAAGTGCTTGCCGGGGCCCGTAGACTCTCTACGGGAAGGGCCCTGGTGTCTTCTCTCCTTCAGAGACTTGAGTCTTTCCATCTCGAGGAGCGAGCCCTGTTTTCACAGCCCGGAATGCTTGTGTCACAGAAGGTTGTGGGACACTTGCGGCAAGAACTCGGCGGAGAGCAGCTGTCACCACCGAGGCCGCCGTACTCAGACACACCGATGTGGGGAAGATGACCCGACGGGGCCCAGGGACCAAGCACCAGTGGTGCTGCCATCTGAGGCCACCGCTGGCCGACGGTCAGGCATACACTGCTTGAGCGTCCTACCACGCAATGCCATGTGCAGCCAGGGTCGGGACGCGACATGCTAGGCTCTCAGGGAATATTTGACGGTTGATTGCTTATAGTTTATACGGAATGATTTGTTGTAGATCATAATTAATGATAAGATTTTTATCATTATTAGCTAGGCTCTCCGCAGCTCAGGAACTCTAGACACAACTCAGTCTGGTTTTGAATGTCCAGAGAGTAAAAAATCATTAGCGAAACCACAGATTAAATTTTAACGGTTATCCTGTTGTCTAAAGTCACTTAATATAGTGAGCCTATACTGCTTAGAAGATAATGAAATTAACTTTTTTTGTAGAATCTGACTCATAATTATATGTTGTAACTACTGTGTTTACATAGTTTTTGCTTTTTTAAAAAAAATTTAACTTCAGTTTCCTTCAGACAACTGTCCAAAAGCAGCGTTTCTGGATCTTGCGGAAGCTCTCCACAGCGGCTACACGGGTCCGAACCCCATTGGCTGCTCACCAGGGTCCGGTGTCCCCACATCCTCCCTAAAACTCTCATCTTTCCTTCTGCGAGGACCGTCGTCCTGGCCAGCGTGAGGTGCTGTCTCCTTGCTGCGGTGAGCTGCACCCCTGACGACGAGTGAGGACGAGCATCTTCTTGTGGCTCCGTGGACCCCCTGGATGTCTTCTGCGAGAAAGTGTCTGTTCAAAGGCTCCATCTAGTTTTTAGTTGGGTTGTTGGTTGTTTTGCTATTATCACTCCTGGGAGATCCGAATACGTCCCGGATGCTGATCCCCTATCAGACGGAGAGTTGGTTGATATTTCCCCCATCCCTTAGGTTGCTTTTCCATTCTGCTGGTGACGCCTTTTGTGCAGAACCTCCTGGCATCGGTAGAGTCGAGGCTCCCTGCGGCACTACCCACCCCGGCAGAGACAGAAACAGCCCCCCGTGCACGGACGGATGGATGGATGGAGGAAATGGGTATGTGTGGGTAATAAACTATTACTTGGCCATAAAAAATGAAATCTTGGCATTTGGACAACACAGACAAGCCATTATGCTCAGTGAAAGAAGTCAGGCAAGACAGATGCCGTTTGATATCTCTTATGTGCGGCATCGTGGTTTGGTTTTGTTTTTTAATGAACTTATGGATCCGGGGAACAGACTGGAACAGAGGCAGAGGTGGAGAGGGGCTGGGAGGCTGAAATGGGCCAAAGGGGCCAAGAGGGACCAACTTCCGACTAGAAAATAATCCCCCAGGATGTAACGTCCAGCGTGGGGACCAGAGTCAACAGTACTCTGGTGCATATTTGAAAGTCGCTGAGAGAGATCTAGAAAGTTCTCGGCACGAGAGAGAACTGCGGACTGTGGTGCTGGCTGCCGACTAGGCTTCCTCAGGGACGCGTTGCGGCGCACGCCGGGAACTAACACGACCCTTTTTCCCGTTATGTCCCAAAAAAGGGTATTTTCTTTAAAAATCAATTAAGGATGTTTTGGCAATGCTGGTTGAGTGCCAGTCTTAAGCAAGATATTGTCCCTACCCTTGCTTTTCTGCTCTGGTTTCTCTTCCCCTTCAGGAGCGGAGGACCACCCCACTTCCCTCCGGCATGTAGGTGAGGGGCCGGCCCTGGGGGACAGGCAGGTGCCCTGGCAAAGACGAGTTCTTTCCCTCCGTCCCCGAAGCACAGGACAGGCCCCTGTTGTGACAGACAGCCCAGACCTGGCTGGGGGCCGAGCAGAAGGGCCACGGGACAGAAGCCGTAAGCCGGCCGCCTGCTGTCTGTCCAGCCAGCCCAGAGACAAGCTTCGCGTAGGAGCCGGGCCTGCACGGGGCTATCCGCCTCGCGCTCTCAGCCGCTCAGCCCGGAGCCCCCCGGGTGTGGCTGACGCTCTCCCAGGGGAAGGGGAGTCTTGCCTTCACTTCAGAGGGAGGCTGCACGTGGCTGCCTTGTTGCTGGGCATTGTTGTAAGATACTCTCTCCCCACCTGTCAGAAACTACTGGAGCTTTCCTACTCGGAGCCGTCAGCCAAGGTCACGGGGGAGGGAGCACAGCGCGGTGGCTCCGAAGGGTCCGACAAGCCATCCCCAGGCCCCTGTGGGTCTCCCAGGTGGGTGTGAGGTCCCAATGACTCCCAGCCCCGCCGCCTCTCGAGAACACGGACCTCCTCATGCAGGACACTAAGGCCTTCCCGCGGCTCTCGCGCGGGGCCTCCTTCCCCTGCTGCTGCCGGCCCCTGAGCGGGACGCACTCGGGGACAGGCCCCCACGGCCCGCTCTCTCCGCACCAGCAGGTCCCTCTGGGCAGACACCTGGCAGCCTCTCGGCCGGGCGCGGATTCTCAAGTGCAGAAGCCCTGTTTCCGCTGAGACGGGAACGCCCAGCCCACGTGTCCTTGATCAGAATCTCCCCAGAAATGCCAACGCGAGGCTCTGCTGAGTGCCGGGAAGGCTGGGAACACACTGCTTCACTGTCCCCTGGGGGTCATCCAGCCAGATAGTTACCGGACGATAATACTGAGTCATCCCAGAGAACTGGACGGTACCGCAGTTCACGGATTAATTAACTGAACAGAAGTCAGGCTACGCTATCCTACGTTCTGTTCTCAGTCGATCCTCGCTAGGCCAAGTATTAGCCACAGCTCCTGGCTGGTCTGGGGGTGCCAGGACTGAGGGCTGCAGGGTCCCGCCACACCACCAAGGAACACGGGGGGCTGGCCCGGGGCCACGTTTTCAGGGCTTCTTATGGCCATAATTCAGAAAATAATTGTTGAGCTCTAAAGTCGGGTTTCCTCCTTTTCCCAAGTTTTGGTCCAAACGGTGGCGGTGCTTATGGGGATGCTCGCCTTCGTTTCTAAGCAAATATGCGCTGTGACCTCTGATCTGCAGAACGTGTCTGAAGCAGATCAGAGAACACAAGCTTTTCGGGGCCACTGGTGGCTGTAGGAAGCACCACACCGTTTCTTCTTCAAATTCTGCAATAGCTTATGACGAAGGAGGACTTTTGCAACTACTTAGAGAAAGCAAGAAGCAGGCTGCTCTCAGCACATGAGCCCAGAGCTGGACACTGTTCAAGACATGTGTCCCCGGGGCCGTGGCTGGACACTGCCCTCAGGTGAGTCGGGTCCAAGCGCCACCTGTCTGAGCTTCAACACACTGTGAAAGGGGCAGTTTTGCTGGATTTAATCAGTCTGTCATCCAGGGACACGGCCACTCAGGGAACCGTGAGACCCCCCCCTTACCTCCTGGCAGGTGGCACTTCACCCACCCAAAGCCCAAGCTCACAGCTGGTCTCGGTCATGAGTCTGCTGACGCTGCTTTCCGGACGCAGCCCAGACCACTCCCCGGCCGTCAGCTCTGCCTGGCCACGTCCCGCTGTCCCCGACACAGCCCGGCAAGACCCTCCAGGTGAGACCGTGGCCCCTCACCGAGTGCTGCCCACAGACGGCGCGGTGACCCGGAGTCCGAAGGCCGGGCTCCCGTCGGACCTACGTCCGTGCGCAGCCCGCGTCTGGCGCCGGCTGACCGGGTCTGTCCCCAAGCTCTGCCCCGTCTGTCCTGGTCATTTTACTCCTCGTTGCTTCTGAACGCAGGAGCAGAACATTTCCCTAATCTCTTCAAACCAACAAGACAGTAGAGACTGTCTGCCTCGCCCCGTTGGAGGACGCGGACAGCATGGGCATCATGCAGGGGCGGGCCATGTCCTCTCTCTGAGTTTCAGCGTCGCAAGGCAGGGGAAGGGTATGTGGGGCAGGACAGAGCCGAAGCTCCGTCTCAGTCGGGGAGGTCCGGCTCCCGCCTGACCCCGTCCATGGCACGGTCACGAGGAAAGAACCCCTGGAAGTTTCTTTGGCGTTGCAAGCCCTTGGCGTCACCCCAGCGTACAGTCCCCGTGAGGACAGAACAACAGAACACAACCAGACAGAAGACAGAAACGCCTCCCCCACCTCCCCTCTTTATCAGGACAGTCTCCTCCATAAAGCCCCTCACGCTTGCGTGTCTGTAGCCAAGGAAATTTGGGTGCTGCCACTGGGAGAATATGGAACAAGGACAGAAGGAATATGTTCTTCTTCTTTTTTTTTTTTTAAAGATTTTAATTATGTATTTGACAGAAAGAGAGAGCATGACCACAAGCAGGGGGAGCAGCAGAGGGAGAGGGAGAAGCAGGCTTCCCATTGGGCAGGGAACCAGACATGGGGCTCGATCCCAGGACCCTGAGATCATGACCTGATCTGAAGGCAGAGGCTTAAACGACGGAGTCCCTCGGGCGCCCTGGGAATATGTTCTTTAAATGCAATTACTTACAAGGCAACAGTTTAGAAGCTGAAGAGAAATAATGAATTATAAAATGTTTAATGTGAATTTTAAATAGATGGTCTTAAAAATCCTTCTTTTTCCATGAGGGAAAACAGCCCATAATTCAAACATGGTCATCACCTACTCCAAGCAGTGAGGGTTTGGTTTGGGTGAGCTCCGGGGTCACCTTGCTGGACCTGATTGTATAAGGGAGTGGTGTGACGTCGTTCTAGTAAGAGCCAATCCACCATTCCCTTAGATTTGTACCAAAAATAAATAGTTTTTTATTATAATATAATAAAAATATAATAAATAAAAAGATAAATTAGAAAAAGAGAGAGGAAAACTGACAGGAAACTAATGTTGTTCCTTTGGAGATTTGAAGGAAGTAAACAGGCAAAGAGTGCATTTGGGACTTGGGACTTAAAGCCAGCGAGGAGTTACGTGAGTGACACATCATGGCCACGTATTTGGGTCGTAGTGTCTAGACCAATGTGCGTTCATCGCTGAGCTCCAGCCGAACAGAACGCGTCCATACTGTCTGTCTCCACCACTGACGTCGCGGTAATGACCCACGTGTCACCTCTGCTTGACCCCCTCACCCATCAAGGACACTTAGGGAGTCCCCGAGTCTCGGCTACTGTGACGGGCGCCGCGTGAAGCCGGGCTGCGCTCTCTCTCCATGTCCTTTAGCTGGACGCCCAGGAGTGGGATCGTGGGCCGTAGGTACTTTTGTCTTTGAGGAGCCGCCGTACATCTAACCTGCTTACATACTCGCTGTCAGTGCCCAGAGCCACCTTCTCCACGTGCCCACCAGCATTTGTGTCCCGTGATTTAACGACAGCCATTCCAACAGGCGTGTGGTGAGGGTCCCATGTGGATCTACGTCCCACTCCCCTGACGATCAGTGACTTCCAGCCTCCTTTCATATATGTCCTGGCCATTTGGACGTCTTCTTTGGGAAAATGTCTATACAGGTCCTTTGCCCAATTTTTTAAAGGTTCTATTTATTTATCTGACAGAGAGAGAGAGATCACAAGTAGGCAGAGAGGCAGGCAGAGAGAGAGGGGGAAGCAGGCTCCCCGCTGAGCAGAGAGCCCGATGTGGGGCTTGATCCCAGGACCCTGGGACCATGACCTGAGCTGAAGGCAGAGGCTTAACCCACTGAGCCACCCAGGCATCCAATTTTGAATTGGGTTATCTATCTACCCACTCATCTATCTACCCACCCATCCATCTACCCACTCGTCCTTCTATCTGCCCATCCATCCATTCAACCGTCCATCTGTCTATCTATTTTGCTATTGAGTTGTAGGAGTTTCTTGTGTATTTGGTTAACACTTGCCTAGATACATGGGTCGTGGACAACTTCTCCCATTCTGTGGGTTTTGCCGCTTTACTTTGCTGATAGTTTCCTTTGCTGCAGAAATTTAACTTTAAGCCTTGACACACACTGCTTTGATTGCATGTGATGTAAGATCTCATTTTATTCTCTGTGTGTGGAAATTCAGGTTCCCCAGCACTACTTATTTTTTATTAATTTTTATTTTTTAATATTTTATTTCTTTTCAATGTTCCAAGATTCATTGTTTATGCACCATACCCAGGGCTCCATGCAATACGTCCACTCCACAATACCCACCACCAGGCTCATCCAACTTCCCACCCCCCTCTCCCCTCCAAAACCCTCAGTTAGTTCCTCAGAGTCATGGTTCACCTCCCCTCCAATTTCCCCCAACTCCCTTCTCCTCTCCATCTCCCCATGCCCTCCCTATTATTCCTTATGCTCACAAGTAAGCGACACCATATGATAGTTGACTCTCTCTGCTTGACTTATTTCACTCAGCATAATCTCTTCCAGTCCTGTCCATGTTGCTACAAAAGTCGGGTATTCATCCTTTCTGATGGAAGCATAATACTCCATAGTGTATATGGACCACATCTTCCTTATCCATTCGTCCGTGGAAGGGCGTCTTGGCTCTTTCCACAGTTTGGTGACTGTGGCCATTGGTGCTATGAGCATTGGGGTACAGATGGCCCTTCTTTTCACCACATCTGTGTCCACAGAATGGGAGAAGATATTTGCAAATGACAGTACAAAGGACTGATATCCAGGATCTATTAAGAATTCCCCAGGGCACCTGGGTGGTTCAGTTGGTTAACCAACTGCCTTCAGCTCAGGTCATGATCCCAGAGTCCTGGGATCGAGTCCTGCATCGGGCTCCCAGCTCCACGTGGAGTCTGCTTCTCCCTCTGACCTTCTCCCTTCTCATGCTCTCTCTCATTCTCTCTCTCTCAGTTGGATAAATAAAAATCTAAAAAAAAAAAAAAAAAAAGAACTCCCCAGCGCTGCTTATTGAAGAGACAATGCTTTTCCCATCGTGTGTTCTTGATGGTAAGTTCTGCTCAGTGAGGAGTCTGCTCATGCGTGCGCTGTCTCTCTCTGTCCTCAAAATGAGTGACTCTTTAGAAAACCAAAGTAGGACGCTCCCAGTGCCGGCTCTGAGCGCACCACGCCTGCCTTTATCCGCTGTGGCTTCGAGGGCTCTGATGTCTGGCACACGCCTTACCCGTTTCCTCCCCTGGAAAACCTCGCCGGCTTCCGTCTTTATTCCACAGGACTGGACTCTTCTAACGAACAAGTGTGACTCGTACGCCCCACGCAGCGCGGGCAGAGGTGCTGAAGTGATGAAACACGGAGGCGTCGGACCCTAGCACCGCGGCCTGTGCCAGCAAACCAAGCCCAGGCCTGAGATGCCCGGAGGTGAAAGCCGCAGCCTCCACGCGGCGTCCCGTCAGCAACGGCCCCGGCCTTGGCTCCGAGTCTGTCCCCGCACCGTCAAACACGTCCGAGGTGCCGTCCATACCAGCGGGTTTGGCTCAAATAGAACCTTCAGATTTTAATACGCCTCAGTTTTTCTCTTAGCACTGGGTTTTTAAAAAATATTTATGTATTTATTTTAGAAAAAGAGAGAGAGGCCATGTGTGTAGGGAAGGGCCCTGGGAGAGGGAGACTCTCGGGCCGGCGCTGAGCAGAGCCCGATGCCGGGCTCCGGGTCACGACTGTGAGGTCACAGCTGGGGCCGAAACCAAGACTCGGACGCACAACCGCCCCCCCCCCGCCCGGCGCCCCAACCCTGCGTTTATGGAAGCGTTGATAACTGGTAAAATACGTGAGGGATACAAAAAGTGTAAGATTGCCGGGAACCGCGCACACATGGACATGTACGCGCCCCCGGGCGCCGCTCCCCGCTCACCCAGGCCCGCAGAGCGCGGCGCTCAGCTCTTCCACGAGCCTGAGCCTGTGCCGGAGACAGCCCGGCGGACAACCCCGTCCGAGCAGAGCCTGCGCGGCCGCGCCCCCGTGGTCAGCATTTCCGTAGCTGTTGACACCGGTAATTGCACATGGAAACGCCGATCTCAACGCCCTGCCGGGAATCGGCTGCGCCTGTTCCATTCTGCGCGGCCTCACGTCGGGCGGGTCCCATGGGTCACGGAGAACGCGGGCCCTCTGCCTCCTGGAGAGGAGCGCGCCCGCCCGGTCTTCGCGCACCCAGCCCTGCACTGAGCCACCAGATTCCCAGGCTTCGGTGGCATCTGGGTGACCGGCGCCAGGGGGAGGCCAGACCTGCTTTCATTCCTTTAGAAACGGAAAACAGGGCTGGCCCAGGATCATGTTCTTTGAGGCTGAAGACAACTGCACCAATTTGGGATAAACGCTTGGGTGCTGCAAATAATTCTGTGGACAAAATCAGCATAATTGGAAGCAGATGTGGACTGAGGACCATCACCTCACCTCACAGGCACCTCACGTCCCCCCGCGTGATGGCCAAAGCGCATTCCAACCCTCCAAGTGTGAGAAGCTCATCCTTGCGCCCGACGGTTCCCCGGCCCCGCAGGCCTTGTCTTCTGACTGTGGAGTCCCCTTGCCCAGTGGCCCCCGCGGCGCCCCGCAGCCGGTACAGGCTTCATGACAGCACCAGGAGCAGCAGAAACCACCGCTGCATTTTCGCAGGAAGCAAACCGGACCGTCTGCTGCTCCCAGAGCGGAGACCAGCCTGTTTTGCACAAGAGTGGCGGGACACTTCGTTTTGTCTGGAACAGTCCAAAACGGCTGTGCTGGAGAGGACGGGCTCCCGTCCCCTTGGGCCATGGCAGACTCTCGTCCCGGCCTCCTCCCCGCACGACCGGGGCAGCGTGAGAGACCCAGAGTGGTCTAAGCTCATGTATGTGTCCACACACTTGTCAAGCTTGATATTATCTTTCAAAAGGTTCGGTGCTCAGGGAACCTGGTCTCGTGGAGAAGCAGCCATCTTTTACTCCCAATTTCTGGCCCTTATGGTCAGCTCGGTCCCAGAGTCCTTACGTCCCTGCGACTCGCCTGACGGCTCCAGTCCGCGTCTGGACATGAACTCAGTGGGGCAAAGCCGTTCCTGACACAGCGGGCTTCTCCTCGTCACCCAAAACCTTGGTACAGACCTCCCATGATTTTGATCGCACGCGGAGCTCTAATGGACCCAGAGGGCTCTAACCCACGGTCGGCTGTGGATTTACATCGGCTTTTATGCCCAGCTTCCGCCTCCTGTGGACTTTGCCAATAGCGTAACTCTGTTTTCTCGGTGCGCAGGGGCAGGTGTGGTGTGTGGGGAGCGTGCCCGGGGCGGAGCAGGAAGCCGTACTCCTCACCAGAAATCTCTGCAGGCAGGCTGGGGGCGTGAGGTCCCGCCGGAGACAGCCTGGCCACCCTGGCCATTTCAGGTCAGGCTGGCCTCGGGGCTCTCGGGCCTCCTCACCTGGTGCCCAGGATTAGGCCAAGAACCATCTAATCGACCTGATTGCTTAATGGAGGAGGTCTTCAAGTTACAGCAGTCTGGAGCCTGTTTGTGATTTACTGTGCAAAACAAGTATTTCTTTCTCTCTGCAAGTCTGTGCCAGGAGTGAACAACTCCACTGTTCGTGGGACTGGACACCACATTTCAGAAAGCCGCTCATTGGCTTCCGAGACACAGGGACGGCCTGATGTGCGGCCAGGCCCCAGTGGACCCCCCTTTCCAGTTCCTCAGCATGGCTGATTTGACACAAAGTCCTTTCTTGTTTGTTATTATTCAAATAATAATTCAAATTATCATTTGAATACTTCTTGCTAATTTGCTAAAGATTCTCTTATTAAAATAGACATTCACTTTGGAAGTGCGGACCCCTGCCATCTGAGTGTGTCTGGAAGACAGTCTGGGAAGGCAGCAGGGCTGAAGGTCATGTCCTGAGAGCCCAACAGGGGCTACATGCTGGGAGCAGGACCGCAGGGGCCACGCTGGCAGGGGCCACACCGGCAGCCCAGTTCTGTTCCACGTGAGACGAGAACATCCGTAGATAGCGACCAGGCCGTGAGGTCAGTGGGGAGGTTCTGGCCTCCTAGCTGGGCCCTTGATGGTTGCTGGAGCTGGGCAGGTGCGGGGGGACAGAGGCCTTCCTGGACGAAGGGCCGCAGCCCCGTGCCCTGGGCTTGCAGGTCTGGGGGCTCAGTGCGTGAGTCCGGAGGGCGGCTGCCACCTGGTAGGCAATGTGGGAGCATCCAGGGGAACCAGGGCCCGGGGTCAGCATTTCCATCCTGTGGGGGGCCTGAAACGGCAACCAATTCTTTTGGGGAAGATCAGAAAGAGCAGAGAGAACGGTTGCTTTTGGCTTGTTTGCTTCGTCTTCACATTTTGGGAGCTGGCACAGACACGTGCCGGACATGAGGCTGACTGTGGGGTCTTGGCAGAAATACAGGCGGAAGCGACAAGTGTCACCACATCAGTGCCGGTGACCTGGTGGGGGGGTGGGGATCAGTTTTGTTTGTCTCAGAGAAAGTGTTGAAGCCGCAGGTCTGGGGACGACAGGGCCGTGGTGAGCTTGGGCTGGAGCACGGAGCGGCCTGGGAGGCCCCCTCTGGAATCGGCCGTGTCAGGCAGCTGCCCGTGATGGTGGCAGGGCCACAGGCCGTAGCTGGGAGGTGTTTTCCAGCAGCGTGAAGAAGGTGTGTGCCGACGCTTCAGAACCCGAGCCGGAGCGGGGTCTGGCTGAGGCCCCCACGGGGCTGCATCAGCTTCCAGCTTCGCTCCAAGGGACAGAGTTGGGTGTGACGAGGGCTCCTGAGGACCCCCCTGGACGCAGGCCCGTGGGTCCTGCAGACTCACTGGCTGTGCCGGCCCTTCCTTGTTTGGCTGATGGCCTGTGTTGGGGGAAAATGATAGGTTAAGAGCCTGAAAATGGTCACTTGCTTTTACCATTAAAAAAAAGGGGTGGCGCAGTGGGTTAAGCCTCTGCCTTCGGCTCAGGTCAGGATCCCAGGGTCCTGGGATCGAGCCCCGCATCGGGCTCTCTGCTCGGCGGGGAGCCTGCTTCCTCCTCTCTCTCTGCCTGCCTCTCTGTCTACTTGTGATCTCTGTCTGTCAAATGAATAAATAAAGTCTTAAAAAAAAAAAAAAAGAAGCACCGTGAGGTTGCCAGTGGTCTCAAGGCAAACGTCTGACATGCAGACATCCGAGGCGTCCCCACGCCAGGGGTGCCTATCTGACCCGCGCGGTCACGCTGTCTGTCTTCCCAGTCTTCTCCAGTCAATGGATTCAAGGTTAGGTGATGTGACTTAGAGGTGCGAGTTCGCTTACAGTCTACTCACTGCTCGTTGATCACACTGTCTACAGAAAGCTTCCAGAAACCTCCAGAGAGACGTTACTGGGCCACAGGGACTGTCACTGGCACTGTCTTCTTCTCTTTTTCTTTTTAACTTTCTTTTAAATTCAAAATCAATGTTTCTTAGAACAAATGAGCTAAAGTGATTGAGAGATGCATAAAGCAAAGAGGGCTTGTGGGCGCCGAGGGCCCTCCAGGCAGAGAAGGGAGCGTGGGCTCGGTCAGGAGGTGGGGCTCCTCCTCGTGGGAGCGAAGAGCGAAGCAATGGGTAGTGGTGGCCAGAACAGCGAGGAGGCTGGTCCCAGACGGCTCAGCGGCCCCTGCTCATCTCTCAGCCACGTCCCCAGCACCGTCGCTGCACGAGGGCCGCCCGTGGAGCCGTCTAACCCCGAGCTCCCTGAGCCGCACGGCACTGCTGCCCCGGAAACGAGGTGCTGGGAAGAGGATGCAAGAGGCACGTTGGCTCTCATAGGCCTTCACCCTGCAGGCAAGGAGACGCCCACAGAGAAAGGGCTCACAGGCAGTGAGACCTAAAGGCACGGGGCCACACGGGCATGCCAGAGGCCGAAGGAGGGGCCCTGCCGCAGCCCTCCTGACCTCGTGCTGGGGTCTAGACTGAAGCAGTGGGGGCAGAAAGGAGAAAAGGGGTCAATTTGAGATATGTCTCTTAATGTATAAGTCTGGTTGAGTTACAATTGATCTAAAATGCAGCGATCCTGACGGTACCGCCTTGGGAATTTGGACAGTTGTACTCACCTGTGGCAGCTACCCAAACACGAGAAGGGACGGTGCCACTCGCCTGCCCCTCCGCACCGTCACAAGAGGTCCGGCTCAGAAGGGAGTTGGGGATACCCCTTCCTTCTCCATATTCCGACAATATCCACACAAGTTTGGATGACGGGCACGACGCGCCAGTAAGACCACATGACCTGGATGTTTCCTCTTGGGGAAGATTCGGAAGTACACACACGCTTCCAGGTTATCTGTATTTCGGCAAGCTGTATTCTTGAAGGAATTTGCCCATTCCATTGCACATGACAAGCATATTCCCCATGGTGACATTTGTACCGTTTCCATATCTCCCTGCGGATGTGGGTAGGGTCTGTAGTGGTCTGTCTCTCATTTCTGATATAGGTATAGCATATTCTTCCCTTTTTTTGAATTAGTGTTAGCAGAGAATTATTAACTTTATGAAGCTTTTCAAAAAATTAACTTTTGCCTTTGTTGATTTTCTCTGTTTTTAATGCCACTGATTTCTTGCTCTTATTGTTACTATGTATTTTTTTCTAATTATGTTAGTTTTACTTTGCTCTTCATTTAGTTTCTTAAAGTGGAAACTTAGCTGATGGGATTTATTTCATTTTTTAACTTTTTAAAAAGATTTTACTTATTTATTTGACAGATAAAGAGAAATAGAGAGAGAGAGAGCCCAGGTAGGTAGAGAGGCAGGCAGAGGGAGAAGCAGGGTCCCGCCAATCAGGGAGCCCAGTGCAGGGCTCTGTCCCAGGACCCCGGGATCATGGCCTGAGCCAAAGGCAGGTGTTTGACAACTGAGTGACCCAGATTCCTGAAGATCATTGATTTTAAACCTTTTTTCTCTTTTATTACACATTTCCCTCTGTTCACGGTTCTAGCCTGATCCCACATATTTTCATTTATTGGGTTTTTATAATCATTATCTTCCAAATATTTCTTTTTTTTTTAGTTAAATATAAAACTTTTATTTCAAAATAAGAATAGGTTCACAGGAAGTTGTCACAGGAGGTCCCATGTCATGGAGCCTTCAGCGTATTTCCTCTACGGTAATATCCTGCATAACCATCATACAGTGTCCAAGCCAAATTTGACATTGTTTCTAGTCCCAGAACTTAGATTTCAACAGTTTTATATGCACTCATATTTGCCATCCTTGTTTTTTTTAAATTTTCTTTATTATGTTATGTTAGTTAGAGGCAACAGAATGGGAGAGGATATTGGCAAGTGACATTACAGATAAAGGGCTGGTATCCAAGATCTATAAGAAGTTAGGTTTTTTTTATTTTTATTTTTATTTTTTTATTATGTTTTTTTATTATGTTCATTAGCCAATATATAGCAGATCATTAGATTTTAATGTAGGTTTTTTTAAAATTTCATTTCTTTTCAGCGTAACAGAATTCATAGTTTTACACCACACCAAATATTTCTAACTTCCTTGAAGTTTCCCTTTTATTCTTTATTTAGATGTGTCTTTCAATTTTCCAAATATTTCCAAATGTCTTATTGTTAGTGATTTCTAATTTAATTCCACCTTAGCCAGAGTATATTTTCCTTATGTTTTGATTCTTTAAATTTATTGAAACTTCTTTACGGCTCAACATATGATCTATCCTGAAAAATGTTCATTCTCACTTGAAGACACATGTCTTTTGTAGTTAGGTGGAGTGCTCTCTAAGTGAAAGTAAGTCGGGTTTGTTAATGGCATTATTCAAGCCTTCTATGATCTTACTGGATTTTTATCTCTTTCTTCTATCAATAGCTGGGGGAAAATTGTCAAAATCCTTGAATACGGTTGGGGAACTACCAATGTCACTTTTTCATCTTTTTAAAATAGATTTTAGTTTTTAGAACAGTTTTGGGTTTACAGAAAAGTTGCAAAGATAGTACAGGGAGTTTCCCTATGTCTTGCACCCAGTTTCCTTCATTATGAATGTCTCACATTAAGGTGGCACATTTATTACAATAATAAACCAATTTTAATACATTCTTATTCACAAAACCCATAGTTTATTCAGATTTCTTGGTTTTTATCTCTTGTCCCTTTCCTGTCCAGGGTCCCTATGTGGGACACCATGTGGCATGGAGTCTTCACGTCTTCCTGGGCTTCTCTTGAATGTTGCAAGTTACCAGACTGCCCTGGGTTTTGGTGGTGTTGACGGTTTTGAGGGACACTGGTCAGGCATTGTGTGGGATGCCCACAGCCGGAAATCCTATGCTCTTATGTTCATGGTAAGAGCATGGGTGTTGTCGGGAAGAGGACCACAAAGGGGAAGGGGAAGGACCATTTTCAAAGGAATGTATTATCAACCCGACTTACTATTGTCGATGCTGACCTGAGCACCTGGCCAGAGAGTGTTGTCAGGTTTCTCCACTGTGGGCTCCCTTTCCAGTCTGTGCTCAGTGGAAGGATGTCACATGCACATACCACACCTAAGGAAGGGTGTTACGCTCTCTTTCACTCAGATTGTAACATCTACGTAAATTATTTGGAATTCTCCTGCATGGAAGATTTGTCCTCTTCCGTGACTTTATTCAGTCATTTACGTAAGTATGAACTCCTCAATATTTACTAACTACATTAAGTAGTTGTCGTTCACTCGTCACTCAGTGACTTCCGGATGCTGCAGGATGGTCCAGACTCGTCTCGGATCCCTCCTGGTCCGGCCCTAGAACGGCCATTTCTTCAGGGAGCCCACTTGCATTCTGGAAAGTGGTGCTTGAAACAAGATCTGGCTGCTGGGTGTGCAGGTCGCATCTAGGATGATGAAATGATGTTGATTGATTTATACTGAGTGGGGAAATATTAATCTGAAGATGAACTAATTATATTGGAGGACTCATAAGTAGTTATAAGTTTCCAGGGAAGTTGATAGAAATAAAATAAATTAATGAAAATGGAAAAACACCAAGTTAATGAGACCTGGGGAAACAGAAAAAAATAAGGAGGAGGGAAAGGGACACTTTACTGAACTCACAAAATAGGATAGCACAAGAGGATAGGAGGTTCAGCTGAAGAGGAAGAGACAGGCACCTAATTCTCTTTGGCTAAAGACCTTCTTCACCTTATAATGCAAGTAACTGACACGCAGTTTACCATAAAGAGAATATCCACATCCTGATGAGGGGACCACGATGGAGGCTCGGCCAGCTCGGCTCGAGGGAGGTCCATGCAGGAGTCGGGGGCCGACTGCACCAAAGTGCGGAGCCACGAAGGAAAGGCTGCGAGTTTTCTGTAACGTGGGTGTCTGAGTCTCCCTCTTGGGGGCCTCCCGGTGCTGCCGACCAGCTGGATGGGGGAGGTCTTTGTCGTGGGCACAACGAGTCATAAGGACTTGTGGATTGGCAGAGCTTCCAGACCTGCAAGTGAGCCTGAGAAGCTGGAGACTGAAGCAACAATTCATACTCCCATTTTTTTTTTTTTTTTGCAAAATAGTATGCAATGAAAAAGAAATGATGTTAACCTTTACAGGGAATGAAGAATCTGAGGTATTATATCTGATTATTTAAACTCTGTCACTGGGTGCAGAGGACTTTGACAGATGCGCCTTCTGGATATTGAGGTTCTGGATAGTTCACGTCCCGCGGTCCTAGCAGCAGCCATGGCGACGCCGCATTTGCAGGGCTAAGAGCACGACACGCACATAAGCATCGTGCTTTCCATCTCACCTACACACGAGGTTGTAAGGCAGGTTCGTAGTTTTAACGTTTCCCCTTCACAAATGAGAAAGCTGCACACCAAGGAATTAAGAGACAGAATCACAGAACGCGTCCCATACAGTCAAATCTGGAAACCTGCCCCCCTCGGCGCTCCGTCCCGCTCAGCGCACGGTCGCGCCCTAGATATGCCGGCAGGGACGGGGCACTCGGCTTCACCCTTTGCAGCAGAAATCCATTGTTTATTTCCAGTTTCTAGTTTTTTTCCATTGCTCAAGCTCTGGGAGTAATTATAAAATTTAATTTTAAAAGAGACAGTCCTTGTCTCTTGGGTTCTAGGAAACTGACCATAAAAAACAAAAACAAAGCTGGCAGGCCAGAAACGTCTTCTTTTTTTTTTCCCCTGGACCGTATAGCAATGACTTAAGAATATTGCCCGTTGCAGAACTTTAATTTCCATTACTCTCGTTCTCTTGCCAAATTGAAAGGTAATTCTGTAAGTTCTTGACATGTGGTTTGTTGTGGACACCGGGAGCCTTGAGGCTCATAGGACCTAATCCCTCCCTCGGACGTGTACCGTCCATGTGCCTCAGCAGCGCCAACAGACCTTAGAAAGATGGGGCAAGTAGACCCTCAGATCTTGAGAGGCTGTTGGGTTCACAGGGAAGGCACTGGCCCGAGGCCAAGTTGGAATCTCACTTGCCCGCACCCCGTGCCCTGCCCAAAACATGTGCCCTTGCAGCTGGTGGCCATTGACTTGAGTCCACTGTGACATCAGCTGGGCAAGGTGTCACGTTAGGTCTGACTCATCCCACAGGACGCCTGCCCCTGTGACTCCCCTGCTGATTAGACGGAGCAAGGGAGGCTCCCTGGGCGGCTCCGGAGGGCACGGCGCTGTAGGCCCCACAAGCCACGGTACCTCTCTTAGGGAAAGAGTCCTTTCTCTTAAGGAATGCAGAGATTTTCCTTACTGAAAGCATGAGGAGACAGGAACGCCAGCACTGGGACAGAGCGAATCTCGAGGAAGTCAGAAAGCATCCCCTTTCCAGCAAGAGACACCTCCCCCTGCACACATATGTCAGGGATCGTCCCTGTTGTCTCCCCACGACCGTTGTATCTTTTCAACAACAGGTTTTTAAACCTGAGAGGAAAGTGTTTCCCTGTTATTTTAGGGGGGTGTGAAGGACGAGGCCCATGGAATGCCCTGCGGTGGGAGGGCCCAGCTTAGGTAGAATGGCTGCTGGCCTGGGGAGAGACAGAAATTAGGCCTTTGCAAGCTGCAGTGAGGACTTGCACGTCTCACGGTGGCCGCAAGCCAAGCTGCTGGGCTGGAAGCACTTAGAGCAGCTGGACACGGCGTTTCTCGGAATCTGGCCGTGGGCACTGAAGAATTCCCAGGGCCCGGGGCGTTTCCATGACCAGGATCAAGAAGAACAGAGAACCAGGAGGCAGGAGCCCCGCATCTGAGGGTAATTTGCCACTTGAGACAATCGCCAATAATGAGAAACTGAAAACCATATTAGAGATTCCTACAGTCTCAGACGAGCAGAAGGGCAGGCGCTGGATTTCAGTTTCTGGAGCAGAGACACAGGTAAGCAGCCTGGGCCTCGGGAGCCATCTTCAGAGACTGCACCCTAGAAAGGAGAGGAAGCCTAAGCAGCCGGCGTGGGTGCGAATCCCTCAGCCCCACTGTGTGGAGGTGCTCTATTCTCGGGCCAGGTGCATGTCAGAAGCCAGTTTAAATTCTTAGGGAAGAAGTCTTCAGCCAGAACATCACGTTATGTCTAAGATTATTTATAGAAAATGTCTGGCATTCAGTCAAAAGCATCCATGCACACAGGAAAAGTAAATGAAAACTAAAGTTGGACACATACGAGATGCTGGGATTGAGATGATCAGACACAGCTTTTACAATAACTACGGTAACATGTGCAAAACTGTGCTGAAATGGGGGATCTGGGCACAAAAATTGGAAACTATAAAATAAAATGAAAATCTTAGTGCTGAAAAGAAAATAATGTCAGCTGGAAACTCAGTGCATACATTTACCGCCCTTGTATTACCGTTACCGATACCCGGTACTGAGGGTCGGCTGGAGACACAGCTTCCGGGACAGAATCAACGCGCACGAAAACACACCGAGTAAAGGTGGAGACGCAAGCAAATGGGGGATGGTGACAGTTGGTACACGTGCCAGGGGAGCCAGAGGAGGGAGACACGTAAAACAAGGCGGAGGAAGTATTTAATGCAATGGCTCCTGAAACTTACGAATCGCACCATCACCACGAGGCCCACCAACCTCAAACAGGGTGAGATGACGAAAACCAGTCTCAGCCCAGAATGCTAAAAAAGCTGAAAACGAACCCAAACCAACACCTGACAAGCAGACAAGTGACAATACCGACCGCCTCCCGAGAAGCGAAAATACTGAGACTGACACAGAGCGAGGGAGATCAGAGGTCGCCGGGAAGCACCCGCAGAGCCTCGAGACGCGGGTCTCCCCACCAGAGAAGCGCCCTCCACACCAACAGTAGAACAGACGCGTCACCGGCGGAGCCCCCAGGCGCCCCATAAACAAATGTCACTTAAAGAGAAGGAAAATGAACCCAGAGGGAAGCGTGAGATACAAACCGAAAGAGGAGTAACAAACAATGCGCAGGTCCAGGTAAACACCAGCGCCCGCAGGGGTGAGAGGCGGCGGGCGAGGGCTCGGGTTCATGTCATAAGGTGCATCGTTGGTTACTTATTATTAAAATTATATGACAGCAGTAGCAAAAAAAGCCGTGATAGAAAGAAAGTCTGGTAAACAAATTAAAATGTTGTAAGACCTTCGCATTTTTTTGACGGACTTTAAATTTCTAGTTTGTATTAGATTTTAATAACTCAAGAATATGTTCAGTACTATCACCACGAAAATTCCTCAAATACCAGTAAAGGATGTATAATGAACAAGCTAATAGAAGGATAATAAGCCAAATTAATCCAAAATAAGTTAAGAAAGCAAAGGAAAAGGATTGTAGAAAGAAAAACAAATAGAAAACAAAGAAAAGATTTAAATGTAAATATATTAAAATTGCAGTAGATGTTAATTACCTAAATTCTCCAATTTAAAGACAAAAATTTTCAGAGTTGATAAATATCTGATGTTATGTTACCCACACAGATTTGATAAAAATAATCCAATTATGTATGGGTTACAGAAGACACACCTTCTGGGTGGCTCAGTGGGTTAAAGCCACTGCCTTTGGCTCGGGTCATGGTCTCAGGGTCCTGGGATTGAGCCCCACATCGGGCTCTCTGCTCAGTGGAGAGCCTGCTTCCCCCTCTCCCTGCTGTGCACAGGTGTGCTCTCTGATAAATAAACAAATAAAATATTTTTTTAAATTTCTTTAGTGTGTTATGTTAGTCACCATAAAATAATCATTAGTTTTTGATGCAGTGTTCCAAGGTTCATTGTTTATGTACCACACCCAGTGCTCTATGCAATCCGTGCCCTCCTTAGTACCCACTACCAGGCTCACCCAACCCCACAGCCCTCCCCTCCAAACCCCTCATTAGTTCCTCAGTGTCCACAGTCTCTCATGGTTCATCTCCCCCCCAATTTCCCCCAACTCCCTTCTCCTCTCCATCTCCCTGTGTCCTCCCTGTTATTCCTTATGCTCCGCAAATAAGTGAAACCATATGATAATTGACTCTCTCTGCCTGACTTATTTCACTCAGCATAATCTCTTCCAGTCCCGTCCATGTTGCTACAAAAGTTGGGTATTCATCCTTTCTGATGGAGGCATCATACTCCATAGTGTATATGGACCACATCTTCCTTATCCATTCGTCTGTTGAAGGGCATCTTGGTTCTTTCCACAGTTTGGCAACCGTGGCCATTGCTGCTATAAACATTGGGGTACAGATGGCCCTTCTTTTCACTACATCTGTATCTTTGGGGTAAATACCCAGTAGTGCAATTGCAGGGTCATAGGGAAGCTCTATTTTTAACTTCTTGAGGAATCTCCACACTGTTCTCCAGAGTGGCTGCACCAACTTGCATTCCCACCAACAGTGTA
>PISX010023357.1:0-29894 GCA_004024625.1 Mellivora capensis
TAGGGTAGTTCTATTTTCAACTTTTTGACGAACCTCCATGCTGTTTTCCAGAGCGGTTGCAACCAGGCTGACTTTTTAAAGTTAACACCGTTACAAACATATGACAGACACCTGTAAAGGCATCCGAATATATGCCTGATGACTGGCAAAGGGTAAAATAAAGTCCCTTAAATGCATTTTTCAAAAGGAAAATGGCTGATGTAGGAATAAAGGCCTTTATTCATTGGAAGACAGAATTTTATGGTGGTTTTGAGCCTAGGATTTAAAGTCCCCCAACTCGAAACCCGTCCTTGGTCTGTCAACACTGCGTTCTTATCAAACTGACCTGAAGGAAGTAAATGTTTCACCATTTAGAGTCATTTTTCCTATCCGTTAAATAGGAATAAGGATAAAATGATAAAATACAACTAAAAACACTGCAATGTCTGGCAGAGGGAAAACACTAAAAATGATTGAAATCAGCAGAGGATGAGGGAAGGAAAAAGGCTCTGATACTAATCATCCTGGGAGCGAAAAATGGAAATAGACTTAATTTTTTATGTTTCCAAATTGCCTGTTCTTCATTAGGCAGATGACATCATCCAAAATAGACTGACCATTCCTACTAGGATACACTCTCTTAAAATTCTCTTCCATGACTGGGAACAACGTTTCTGTCAGGCACCCTTTTAACCATTACCTAATGGAAGGCAAATACACAACAGTCTTCAGTGTATAATTGAGGCTATATTCTAAGTAATCATTCTTCTTTCCAGAAGAAGAAATAGAGATTTTTCTACATTTGACACCTGACAGCTTATTGAGCTTGTAACAATCACACACACACACACACACACACACAAACACACACACAGAAATGAAATGAAACTGAATGTCACTGAGATAGAAACATAAAGGACTTACACTCTTGGTAGCAACAAACCATAAGTTGTCATCTTTCATCTGTTTCTGACAGGGCAAACACAGTATTTGTATACTTCCAAAAAGAGTGCATATGAACTGCCAGCATTTGTTTCAAGCACTACTGACCCCCAACTGTCAAAATTTTGAACTCTTTTTTGAAACTCTTTTCTCCAGTGTGACTACTTACCATTGATGTTTTGACCTTTCGTTTCTTCTGTGTCTCTGTCTCCAGTAGTAAAGTCACTGGGATTGTTCAACCCCCATCCCTCGGCCAGGAGTCACTTCCTTCTGGATCTTTCCACATGGCTTTCACAGGGGTTTCCCTGTTAAGTACAGTGCCCACATATCCAGTTGGCTTGAGACCGTCCTGTTCACCCCCGTTAGGTCTTCCCGTTTGGCATTTGTCCAGGATTTCCTACCTGTTCTGTGGCATCAAGAGTTGGAGTGAAATAAACCAAGAAGGTTTTGGTGGGCTCTACTGGACACGCTGGCTTCTGCCCTGGCCACATCCAGGAGCCTGGGAGAGGCACGAGCACTCAATCGATTTCTCAGCCCTGAGCATGTGACTAAATTAGACCATGGGAACTGACAATTAGTTCTATAAAGGCAAAGAGAAACCATAAACTGTGATGAGAGCTCAAACAGTATAGAAGGTCTCATTTTCAAGTACTGTACCTAGGTTTTGGAATGTATTGATTGGAGTAAAATATATATTTTTAAGTATTTTACTTATGCATTTGAGAGGAAGGCAGAGAGCACAAGCAGCAAGAAGAGGCACAGGGAGAGAGAGAAGCAAATTCCCTGCCTAGCTGGGAGCCCCACCTGGGGCTGGATCCCAGGATGCTGAGATCATGACCTGAGCAGAAGGCAGATGCTTAACCATTCGAGACACCCAGGCACCCCTAAAATAAGGTTTTTTGATGTTTTAATTTGGAAAAACTTCAAACTTAGAAAAGTTGCTAAAATTGTCACAAAAAAGCACCCATATACCCTTTCCTCTCATTATTTTTTTCCATTTTGCCTCAGTGATTTCTCATTCTCCTTGTCCCTGTCCCCTTCTCCTATCTTAATGCATTTCAAAGTTTGTTACCTACATGGTGACTGTTCACCCTAACTACTACAGTATGTATTTCCCGAGATCACTGATACTCTGTGTGTAACTACAGTCTGCTTACCACTAGCATAAATTTATATTGGTAGAATACTTCAATCCCTCATCATGTTCTAAGTTTGTCATTTGATCTAATAATGTTCTTGAGAGCAATTTGCTCACCCAGTGCAGGATCCCCTCTCTGTGGTCATGTTAGACTTCATTGTCAGTGGTCTTGTCCCATTAGTTTTGTTTAATCTGGCACATTAGACATTGTCACAGCTTGTCTTTGTTTGACAACATTGGGGAGGTTTTTGTGTTTTGTTTTTTGTTTTTGTTTTTGTTTTTTTAAGAATCTAGTCCCCATCCTGTTCTTTCATTTTAATCCAGTATTGGGAAGAGCATTTTAAGGTTTCGCTTTTTAATTGAATAGATACACACTCTATACTTATATAGAATGGAATTAAGAGAGCCCGTTATTTTATGACATCTAAATTTGGAAAAATATTCAAGAGACCATAGCGGTATCTTTATGGGATTTTATGTTTTTGAATCATTTCTCAGGGTAAGATAGTTTGAAATGGAAGCCAAAAGATAGGACCTCTGAAAGTATTTTATCTGAAATATTTTTATTGGTCAACACAAAAAAATTGAAATAATATCCTAAGTGATAACTCTGATTTAGCAGAAATTTTCTTTCTCTCCTTCAAGATCTATATAGAAAGACTATTTTCTAAATCAGAAATATTGTGCTCTCTAAGGTAGAGTCAACTAAAGCTGCCAGCAATTTCAAATTTACTAACCATTAAATACACTTTTGAAAAAAAATGCAGGTTAATTCAAAAATATTTAAAACTTAAAAGAACATATTAAACTACATTTTGTAGGGTTTTCAAAGCCAGGTATCTTAGCCAGGGCTAAGAAATGATTACAATAAATGAATATGTAGAAAGGACAGTTCTGGTCATGGGGGGAGGGGCATACAAAAGCTATTAGACATATACCATAGAAGTTTACAAATGTGAGATCCCCGAGTGTACAAACTAAGGAGACACATCTATAAGATAAGAATTGGAGCTCTTCAGTAGAGCAGTTAGATTCCAGCAGGGTACTCTGTAGAACAGTTCCACAGTGAGGAATGTGCTGGTGACTGAACTTTTGGGAAGGTTATTTAAACCAGTGGATTGCAGGATTGGAAGGGCCAGAGGAAACAAGCCTTGCCCCACTCCGTTGGTTACAGGGAATGTTTCAAATAGGCAGGGTCCCGCCTCCAAGGATCTCAGAAATGCTCACAGATTCTCAGGGTAGACACTACAGCTGAGCAGGTGCCAGAATCCAGACTTATTCAAATAGAGAATTTAATAACAGTTGTTGAATGTCCCCTGTTAACAGCTCAGAGCAATAAAAAGTCATGGAAATTCTCAAGTCCTCTTCATCTCCTGATCTGGCAAACATTCACTGAGTTCCTACTCTTACTAGGTCCTAAAACCTTCTGTTAATTTTTTAACGTTCTGATAATTGACATAAAGAAGTTTGGTTTGTGGTGGTGGTGGTGATGGGAGTGGTGGTGGTGTTTTGAGATATTTTGGTTTTTGTTTTGTTTTGCGTTACAATAGATGGACTTAAATTATCTTATTCTTTTGGAGGCAATAGTTTCTCGGGATAGTTCTAAGTGAGATTATTTTGAAGATGGTGCCATCATAAAAAAAAAACCATTTGTGGCTCAGTAAACAGTATTTCAAAAACTAGATCATTATTTTAGCACCTGTTTGGGAGGATATCTGATCATCCTAATGTTAATACAGTGTGACTCTGTCCATCGAATAGAGCTTACTCCCCCACAGGTAGCCAACTGGTCCAATTTGAGCTGATTAGAGTTCTTCTCTAAGAATGTTGGAATTGCAACTAAAAAAGACAAAAAATTCAGTCGGCTCTTCAGTGGTGGGACTAGAGTATATTAGTGGCATATTACCTATCATAGGGATTGGCGAAGCAAAGGAATCAAGTGTATAGAGCATGAGACAGAAATGGAAGCAGAGAGAGCTCTTGCCTATGTTAAGGCTCATGGGTCCAGGAGAAAAAGGGGCAAGTCATCATACTCAAAGGATTTCTGCTTCATGCTCCCAGCCCTCGGTAGTCCTCAGTACTCTTAGATGGTCGCCTGATATTTCCCCTCTGATTTCATAATTCCAACACCTTCTGTGTTGTGGGTTGCTGCTGACTTGGCAGGCCCGTCAACTTCCCCCCTTGTTCCTGTGGTTTTAGATGAAAATGTAGAAACTGCCTCTCAGTTCACACTTCACTTCCAAGATCAGTAGACACTGTAGGGACTTGAGTATTTTGGGAAAGAGAGCTCCTCTCCCATTCATTAAGTATTCAGTAAGTATCTCTTGTTCAGATACTTTCTGAACAAATTCTCATTCAGTAAGTATTTATTAAGCTCCTACTATGTGTCACAATCCTTCTAGGTTTGGGGATTAAACATTGAACAAAACAAACACCTGACCTCCATTTGGCAGAGACCGTAATTAAATGAGTGTGTTACGTGGTGATAAAGCCAACGAGCAGAAGTTGAGAGAGGATAACATGAGCAATATCCTGACTGAGAGGAGAGCAAGAGCCGAGGCCCTGCCAGTCAGGAGTTCCTCAAGTCCACACTGCTCCTTTTATCTACCCTCAATCTGGAGCTATTCAAGTTTCCTCACAGCTGGCTTTTTTCCCTGTGAAAAATAAGATCTTGCAATTTATGTTTTTGCTAAACAGACATGCATATACATATAAACTCAGCAGAAAATTGCCTTCAGCAAAGAATTGCTATCATTTAGGCTGATGTTGATTGGAAAGTAAGATTCACCGTACATTTTCCAAAACAGTGTCTGAAATGCTTGAGTTCTCCCAAGGATTGTCATCTTGGAGCTTTCATGTATTTAACATGATGCATCCATTGTAGGTCGTCTGGTTTTCTGGGGCTTTCTTTTTGTTAACAGCGACTACCGGAGACTTATTATAAAATCAGTCTCCGTAGTGCAAGTGAGGATAAGCATGTTTGGGACTCAAAACCTGAAGATGAATTCCATGTCCTAAAAACCCCAGGTTAAGATGGATGGTGTCTGTGTAGAAACTGTACCCTGGAAGTTGTAACTATTTACCAGTCTTGCCCAGCTGCCTAAGACTAAGACAGAAGAATTCCCAATTACTGTGATTGGCTGACCTCTCCAGTGGGAAGTGGCTAGAAATCAACACCATGGCTGTCAAGTCAAACCAGCTCACAGTTGTGACTCTGTTTACTTGACATTTTCCATACGGTGAACTCTCTTGTGTTCCTTCGAGTCATAGGCACCTGGGGGTTCTCCATTGCTTCCTGGAATTTCGCATATTTTCTTCAGTTCCTTATTCTTTTATAAAATTATACTTTGATTAGGAAATATGATAAAGAGCCAAGTGAACATTTTTTTTTAATTTCCAGTTTCCGTGACCCTCTGTACAATAAATGCATTAGGACCAGATGAAATGTAAAATCCCATTGACATTGTGCCCTTATTTTATAACTGGAGAAACCTGCCCAATCAAGACTGCCCTTTAACCCAGTGTGTGACCCAATTATAGGAGAAATGTTTCATTGAAACTTTGAAGAACCAAACATCCCTGCCTCTAGGCATCTTCCCATCCCACCCCCAATGCCACACATCCATGTGCCAGAGTCCACCTGTTAAGGGACTTTACTTACTGTGTTTCACACTCTCTTGAGATCAACTCCCATTGGGCCTAGTATTCCTTGACTTCTCTATTCTTAAGCCTGAAGTTATAGTCTATAGCAATAATTTGACATATTCTAATTATCGTATCATTAGCTACTGACTTTGCAAGCTTATTCTTTTTTTCCCCTCTAACTTAATTTAAATTCATTTAGTCTACATTTAGTGTATCAATAGTTTCAGATGTGGAGTTCAGTGATTCATCAGTTGCATATAACACCCAGTGCTCATTACATCATGTGCCCTCCTTGATGCCCATCACCCAGTTACCCCATCCCCACACCTCCCTCCTCTCCAGCAACCCTCAGTTTGTATCCTATAGTTAAGAGCTTCTTATGGTTTTTCCCCCTCTGATTTTGTCTTATTTTTTCCTACCTTCCTCTATGATCCTCTGCTTTGTTTCTGAAATTCCACATATGATTGAAACCATATGATAGCTGTCTTTCTCTAAGTGACTTATTTTGCTTGGCATAATACCCTCCAGTTCCATCCATGTCATTGCAAATGGTAAGATTTCACCCTTTTTGGTGGCTGAGTAATATTCCATTATGTGTGTATATATACACCATCTTCTTTATCCACTCATCTGTCAGTGGACCTCTGGGCTCTTTCCATAGTTTGGCTGTTGTGGATGCTGCTGCTATAAATATTGGGGTATAGGTGCCCCTTCTGATCACAACATTTGTATCCTTTGGGTAAATACCTAGCAGTGCAATTCCTGGGTTGTAGGGTAGCTCTATTTTCAACTTTTTGAGGAACCTCCATGCTGTTTTCCAGAGTGGTTGCACCAGCTTGCATTTCCACCAAAGGTGTAAGAGGGTTCCCTTTTCTCCACATCCTTGCCAACATTTCTTGTTTCCTGACTTACTAATTTTAGCCATTCTGACTGGTGTGAGGCAGTATCTCTTTGTGGTTTTGATTTGTATTTCCCTGATTTGCAAGTTTATCCTAAGTTCTTGGATGACCGTCTCCTATTGAGTTTTGAGATGGGACTACTAGATGACCTAATGAGGTGGTATTTCACCAAAACAAAGGAGAGTCATCAGTAATAAGCAAATGTGTTATAAAGGAAGTTACTAGCTTCTCCCATAGAGTCATTGCATGCCCTCTGTGAAAACAGTGCAAAAACTCTGAGGACTGGGGCGCCTGGGTGGCTCAGTGGGTTAAGCCGCTGCCTTTGGCTCAGGTCATGATCTCAGGGTCCTGGGATCGAGTCCCGCATCGGGCTCTCTGCTCAACAAGGAGCCTGCTTCCCTCTCTCTCTCTCTGCCTGCCTCTCTGTCTACTTGTGATCTCTCTCTCAAATAAATAAAAATCTTTAAAAAAAAAAAAAAAACTCTGAGGACAATGGTCTTCTTTCCTTTGTGGAATAATAACTAGAAGTAACCAGGGGAACAGAAGTTAAAAACTACAGTTGTTTTGTTTTGTTCTGTTTTAATAACAAAAGGATGGAATGCCTATGCTGGGAAAAACTGTACTTGAAGCAGAAAATATTAACAGTCAATACATAGTAGGAGGTGGTAATTTTGGTGATAGCTTTTTTGTGACAAGGCAAACCACAAGCAAGAGGACACATGAAACTCCTGTCCTATGCATTTCATTGCTAATAGATTGGGTATGCTTTTCACAAAGGAGAAATTAAGGTTAGTAGATGACACATTCTTCGAGGCAGAAGTACCAAAATTACTAGCAACAATGTATATGTTGATTGTGAGGTAGTGTACCGTGAGCCTCTCTTATCCTCACATTGGTTTTGCACACGTGTCCCTGCAGTGCAGATCACAAGAGTTTCAAGCTTCTCATTGGTGTGTTAGTACAGGTTTCCAGGCCATTCTTCCTGAGAGTGCTCACAGCTGTCTGCCTGTCATTGGTAAAGGTATTCCAAGGAGAGCTTATACATTTCCGTGAGACATTTCATTTATTAGCAGTGACACTAGTGTCAAAATAAGGTAAATTTATATTTGAGAATCGGGAGTCTTACGTTTTCGATTCATTCAACAAATATTTATTGAATACCCAGCATATATAATTATATTCCCATGTAATTCAATGCAAGTTACTTATTATATCAGTAAGGTTCTTATTTGCTACCAAGAGGGTTCAGGCTTCTGAAGAAAAAGAGATGATAGAACTTGAAAAGAGTGGCCACAGACTCACTGGGCCAACCTGGCTCAGAACAAAGGGAAGCCATATAAGCCAGTACCACAGCCAAACATGCCGCTGACCCAGTGTAAGGAGAACACCACGAATGGCCACCATTCTCTGTAATTTGTGCCACCAACACCAGTGACAAGATGTTGCACACCATAGCTCAGTCCACCTGGATATTGCCATCCCAGGCGTGGGGCATCAATACCTTCACCAACGCCAACCCTAACATTTTGTTCTATCCATCACTGTTGCTGTCCTTAGTTTTAAGTCAAATGAAGGGTGCTGTATCTAAGTAGCTGAGTCCTATCAAAATGAGTATTGGGTATTTTGAAGCCTCTGTTTTTAGACATAGGCAGTGTGCGCAAACCATCAGTCATTGTGATGATCTCTCATTTCTATCCTATGATAATCCTGATGGTGCTAATAGGAAAGGAGCATTTTGAAGCATAATTATATGAGCTCTGGAAAACCTTTTTGGACTTAATCTTCAGAGTAAGGCTATAACAGGAGGCATTTGGGTGATCAGTGGTTACAGAAATTTCTCCCTACTTTTCTTTCTTCATTGAGGTAAAACTACCCACATACACTTACAGAATGACTCTCTAAGTATAGATTAAACATTCAGTACTTCACTATCTTAGTCAATAAACATCTGAGGCTTTATTTTTTAGCTTGATGCTCATAAAACCTGGGGAACAAATAGCACAAAACTGACTAGTCATTAAAATGGTTCTCTTAAATCATGCCTGTTGAAAATAATATCCCATTTCTGTTTCCTCCTGACAGAACTTTTCTCCAAACTACTTTTTTCTAAAACATGATGATAATCAGCTTTTGAAAGCTGTGGTTTATTAAAAAAAATTTTCCCCCCTCTGGGCAATTGAACAGACCCTCCTTTTTTATTTCTTTGCTAAGCAATTTGTGCTATTTCTTTAACTAGCTCATTAACAAAAATCAAGTCTTTTCTCTTGAAGCTGGTGCCATTTCTAGCAGTTTCTTCCCTGCTCACTGAGTTTCTTTCATTTCCAGTCAGCCAGACATCTTTTCCCTCATGCCTACTATTATCAAGTTCATTTAATATCAACTCTATTAATGGAAATTCCCACTAATGGGAAGGTTCTTTTCTCATACTCCAAACTATTTTTTATTAATTTAATGTAAATGTTAATTTAATATAATTTCACAAACTTTTTCTGTTTAATGTCAATTAAGAAGTCACTGGTTTGCTACTCAAAACAGCACTTAATGTCAATTATTGCAATCAGCCTTTCATTTGAAAACTGAATTTTTAAAGTGAAACTGATTTTAATATGTCTTTAAATTTTCTCTGTTGAGCAGATTACAGAAGACAATTCTTTAAACTTTTTATTATTTTAAGGAACTAGAAATGCCTACTGGAGTTTTCTAAATGAGGAACGTCATACATAAAAAAATTACTGTAAAACTGCTAGTGTTAATTCAGGTTGCTCTTCAATGAATAATTCATTTACCATATTTCTACTAAATACAGTTTTGCTGTTTTCTTAGTTCTGTTTTCGTCAAGATTTTTTTTTCCCAAAGCTTTACGCTATACAAGACTGTAGCCATCATTTATAACGTGGTTTGATGAGAAAGTTTAAGAAGCATCTCCTACCTTTAGTCATGGAAGCTAGTAAGAAATACGTTGATTTGCCTCAGGTTTAATAACAAATTAAAATTCTGTCACACAGGATATGAAATATTAGGGGGTATACAAAACATGTATCATGGCAAATACCTGAAAATTAGAATAGAAAAAATAAGAAGGGACATATTTATACCAAGAATGGAATACTTCCTCTCTTTTACCTACTTTGACCACTCATTAACATCAAAATAACTATTAATGATTACTTTAACAGCTTATTAGTATAATCAATTTTGCTCTTTGATTTTACAAAGAAACAAGTAATTTCAGATTATAGAGAGGTTATCTTTCTCATACATGAAATTCTTAGCCTTTAATCCAATGATATATACCAAATTTTATATTCTTTTTTTTTTAAAGATTTTATTTATTTATTTGACAGAACCAGTGAGAAAGCACAAGCAGGCAGAACAGCAAAGGGAGAAGAAGCAGGCTCCCCGCCGAGCAGAGAGCCCGATGTGGGGCTCGATCCCAGGACCCTGGGATCATGACCTGAGCCGAAGGCAGAGGCTTTAACCCACTGAGCCACCCAGGTGCCCCCCAAATTTTATATTCTTTAGTATTACTTGGCCTTTTTTTATTTGGTTATCATGTATAGCTTCAAAATTAAATCAAGTTAAAAATGGCTTTTGGGTATTGCATTTACTCATTGCTATTAAATAGCTAGGAGGTGGTCAAGTAGTCTCCGAAATTACATGTGACAGTTACTTTGCTTGCATTCAAGATTTAGTCTATAATATTCTTAAATTCATCAAGTATTTTTTGTTACTCAAATCACACATGAATCTCATATATCTTAATATTCAAAAGCAGTGAAAGAATCCTGTAATTTTAGTGAGTCTTGACAAATGTCACAGTATTGTCAAAACCATTGATGTCAAGGCACCCATGAGATGAGTGTTACCCTTTAATGTCCTCCAAGTTAGCCTTCCTGGTCAAAAAGGAATTGCCCTATGTCATAGCAGCAGAGAATATTTTTAATTTAACAAAAAAATGGTCTTAAAAAAAAAAAAAAAGATTGCAAAGGGGGACAACCATGCAACTTAAGTGTTGACCAAACCAGCATGGAGCCCCTGCCTCAAGACTGGTACTCTTCTTCAGTCATCTGAAAATGAAGAGACAGAAAAAACGCCGACAGCCTGAAAAGAGACCTTGGTTTGCCAAAGTGATTGTTTTAAATTTTTATGCCCCTTTATGGGACTGATAAACCTGATTATCAAGCTAAAAGGAAAAATGTGAAGATACAGATCCTAGTTCCGATTGCTTAACCTTTATGGGACTCAATTTTGTTCTTTGCAAAATGGAAAAAGTACACTCATGTGGTTAATGTAAAATTTTAAAGCTGAGAAGTTCTGATAAAGGAATAGAAGAGGCTGTGATTGTAATATTAAGAACCACACATACAGAATAATAGTGTCAAAGTCCAAAGTGAGATAGGAAATTATCAACCTGTATAAATTTATAATATAAATACCCAAGGACACCTACAATATTTTCTACATTTAGACATGGACATTATATTGATACAGCATCAATTATTGTACCCATTCAGTACAGCATACTTACTTATTCCACACATATACTTGCCCAAGTTCAAATTTCCCATTCCGTGTTATCAGACTCTTTCTTGGTGATTAATTATGCTGTTCAGGAATAGAATTAGATTAGGAGTCAGGTAACTAAATCAAGTTTCAGTTTTCTTCGCATTACACATTTTGGGCTTGCATGATTTTCTTCATCTTCTGGAATGCTGCTTCCTCATTTGGAAAAATCAGGGATTTGAATTACATAATCTCCAAAATCCTTTTCAACGCCACCGTTTGAAGATTCTTTAGGACTTTCTGTTCAGTTAGAGCAATTCAAACTACTTCATAGATATTTATGTGCTTAATTCTGGAATGTGGTTTTCTTTAAAGTTCTGGCACTTACCTAACCTGGAAGATGAAGATGAAAAGGGTATAATGAGTTTGGAGCCTTCATATCAGTTATTTTCCTTCAAAATGTCTCTCTAGTTTTTCCATCATGAAAAACACACACAGTTCCAGTGCTCAGATGATGGGAGTTTGGTGTTGTTGTTGTTTTTTTTTTTAAGATTTTATTTATTTATTTGAGAGAGAGTTAGAGAGCATGAGATGGGGATAGGGTCAGGGAGAGACGCAGGCTCCCTGCTGAGCAAGAAGCCCGATGTGGGACTAGATCCTGGGACTCCAGGATCATGACTTGAGCTGAAGGCAGTCATTTAACCAACTGAGCCATTCAGGTGCCCCAGAGAGTGAGAAATTTTTTAGCTGGAAGTGTCAGACAGCTTTTTACTGATAAATGTGTCACAGCCAGAGACTAATTTGGAGAGAGGGAACATGGAACAGTTTGGCCAAACATAGTTAGATCCCCTTTTCTTTGGGTTGAAGGAAGCTATACACCAAAGAGATCAGTCTCTCAAGGTCAGTATAACAGCTTTGAATGAGAGAATTCCAAGACATGGTCTCTCTCTGGTCGATTGAGGTTGGGGTCAATGAGAAGCTTGATGGACTTGGGTAGGGAGAAGCATAATCAAAGTTTGAGTTGTCAGATTGAGGCAGGTACAGTTGGCATTCATTACCTTGAGGAAATAATCAGTCCCATATATATTCTAAAACTTTAATTCTGAGGGGAAGTATTCTAAAACCCAGACAGTGTTACCCCTTAATGATGAGCATTTAGAGTTGTTGGCATTTATCTGTTGTCCTTTCTTTGTACACACCAATAGAAGGGCCTTTGTTCCTATTTAAGTTTCTGAGGCTAAAACATAAAAATATTGGTTATTACACTCTAGTAACTAAGGAAAACTAGTAAAGCCTTTATGTGAATTACCAGAAGCTACCCCTCAATAGATATAAAATAGAGTAGGATTCTTACATTTATGTTACCTATAGAGTTTATAGCACTATTAGTATTCTTGGTATGATTTTATGAGGTTATTTAGACAGACAACAAAGTTATAAACTCCTGTCATGTCTTCCTTAAAATCCCAGCTCAATATTAAATTGCGAAGTATATACAGGAAGAATTATTTTGGTTTGATGGCCCAAGTTAATCAAGCAGCTAAAATTAGAAAAACTTCATAAAATTCTCTTGGAATAGTACCTGGACTAGCTAATTTTCCCTTTGGTAATATTAAAATAACCTTTAAGATCATCTAGAATGGAATCTATGATTAAAATATCAAATTCTCTTGGTTCATACATTCTAAGTTTAGTCCATGTAAAGACATTTAATTTCTGCTAGGGCCAGATAATATAAGGAGGGTAACTCTTTTTGAAAAATGAATACCTCAAAGTCAAAGAACATCTAGGTGTAGGAGTCTGGTAAAGAAGAATAAACAAGTACGGAAAAAGCAGGAGAAGAAAAAAGATTGTAAAAACTTAAGAGAAGTACAAGGTTAATTTGGAAATCCTATCCATGCTACGCAATCCTTTTGTCATTCACTTCCAAACACATAGCTTACTGTGGTTGTTACAATATAAATGAAACCTATCTAATGACCATTGGCTTGTCTTAAGAACTGCAACAATATGATGGTTACAGAGGACTTGGGTCTTGATCTTGGCTCCGCCATTTGCCAGTAGCGTGATACTGGATTAAGTAAAGATTGTGGAATCAGTTTCCTCATCTCTAACGGGCGGATTATATTATTTTACCCCAGAATGGCATGAACATCACTAAGTAGAATGCATGACACAGCAACAGACCTATTAACTCAGTAAATGATGGTTTCCTTTGCTTCTCTCATCCCAATTCTCTCCTCACATCTCCTATCAAAACAGTGTTAAGGATTATCCATTAAACAGTCAGGTGTCCTTTTAGCTTTTAGTTTATTTATCACATAGTAACACAAATACATTGTGAAAATAACAGTACAGAATTACAACTATAAAATGTCTTCCTATCCCACTCCTCAGGCTCCAAAGTCATCACCACTCCAGCAGTAACCATATTTAGCAGATTAAATGTATTTTTTTACCTTTTCCTGGCCCCGTATATACATATATAATGCATACATTCAGTGTTTGATGTACCTGGAATTTTAATGTGTAATTTTTTCCTTCAGCTTGCTTTTTCATTTTAACAATATTTTAACAACCTCTTGAAGACCTTTCCAACTTCCAAATATAGACCTATGTCAACATAATCCTTAGTCTGAATTCTGGATAGTCCTATAATTTGTTTGGTCCTTACTCTGTTATTCCCAATGGTCCACTGTTAGAAATGAACAGTGGTGCATGAACACCTGTATACATCGCTGTGCTCATAGTCGAACATTGCCTTAGAAGAGCTATTTAGAAATAAAAATAATGCTAGAATGAAATGTCCACTATGCATTTTGATAGATAAGAGCTAAAAAATATTTAGTCTCCATGCTGCCATGCCATTTCTCCTCAAATTCCATTGGTCTATGCAAACCATATGGCTAACTCTGGTAAGAGCTTAGAAAAAAAAAAAAAAACCTATTCTTCTTATGAATTTCTATGTCCTTGGGAATAATAATATAATTAGACAAAAATAACAAGAGTCTGAATGATATTATTGAAGTTCAAAAATATAGCTCTTTACTCTCTAGGTTTAAAAAAAATAAAAATATAGGAGGATGGGAAGAAATTAACTAGTCAATACAAGAGGCCAGTGAAATCATCAGTGGTGTCGTCCTCAGGTTTTTGTCCTTCCCAGTTTCCTAAATGTCCCCTTCCTTGTCTTGATAAGTTTTTTCTAAATAAATAAAAATAAAGAATTTAAGAATAGAGAAATGGATATATCCAAGTAGACAAATATGCCATCTAGACTGTAAAAACTAAGGAAATATGATTACAGAATACAATGTGAATGTTACAATACTTAACAACTATTGAAAACCAGGAAATAAAGAGGAAAGAATGAGAGGGGAATTTTTGGTTGCCCTCGTGTTTAGATGTCAACATCTTTCATAGTAGGTCCTGGAACAATACTAATTAAAGCTTAAGAATTTGATTTGTTTTCCCCCTTTTTTTTTTTTTTTTTTAAGAGGATGCATGTGTGAGTGCCTTCAGGGTTGGGGGGTGGGCGGGATGATAGAGACAGAGAGGGCAAGAGAGGCTACCAAACAGGCTCCATGCCTAGTGCGGAGTCCGATACTGGTCTCCATCTCAGGACCCTAAGATCATGACCACTGAGCCGAGATCTGGGGTCAGATTCAACTGACTGAACCACCCAGGCTCCCCAATAATAGGGCTTCTAAGGAGAAGTCCAGTCTCTTTAGGTTTTTCATACTCTTTTTCTTTGAAGTAAAACATGTACTCGTGATACAGTAATACACATTTCTTTCTTCTTTTCATTCAGTTAGAAAAATTAATCTTGTGCTTTTCAAAAGATAACATGGTTTTCATAAAATTCTATCTCTTTGTATACCCTTTTGTTGGTTTATATTCGTGTTCCTCCAATTACTCCATTTGGAATTGGGTAATTGTATTGGGTTTATTTAAAAATTTTAATTTATTTAATTCTCTCTACTATTTAATCATATCATTAATAAAGTCCTCATTTTGGTATAGAAACAAAAAAATAATAATTAGTTGTAGCCCTTTGTTTTGCCCCTGCCAGGTATATTATATATTGCTTTGGATAGGTCAACAATCCTTTTGTTTTGTTTTGTTTTGTTAAGTAATAGTAACATTACTCACTTCTAAAAAATTGATAAAGTTAGTTGCTTTTGGATTTGAACTATTATTTTTTATTTTTGATGTAATGCAAAGGATATTTGGCTAAGGGACTCCACACAGATTTTAGGGGGAAAAATAACCAGGAAAAATGAAAGTTAAATCAATAATAGAGCACACCAATGCAGAAGAAAGGCTTGTTTCTAATTATCAGCTATGAATTAGTTATGACTAATAACTTGTTAAATAATTTTTATTCCAATTAATCTATACGTGTTGATAGAGTTCAAGACAAAACATAAAATTTTTAAATGATTATCTTGATTAAAAAAATAGTGTAGAGCCCAGTAGTCTGGGATCAGATTATTTGCAGCTCTAAGAAATGGAAAAGGTCATTAAATCTTAAACCATTGATATACTTTCTCTGGTGTAGTATCTTTAAATGAAAGAAAGAAAACAGTTGTTTGTCTCAGCAACTCCAAATTTTGAGAATCGAAGCACACCCAAACAGTTTTCTATTTTGTGTGTTTTTTCCATAACATCTATCCTGGTATATCTTGTCAATGAATATTTATGGAGGATAGTGAGTCATTGACACACATTAATCTCCCAGGGGTCACTGGGAGTTACAGTGATGAATATATATTATACTCTTAGCAGCTGACTCAGTCCTATACAGAAAAGCTGGACATTAATAAGCTGTAAATAGAGATGATATAAAGTATTAAAATGTAGCCTGCATGTCTCCTACTCCCCAAACTTACTTCCAGGGAAAATGGTTGGGGGAGACATCAGACATGGGGGCCTGCCTGTGACACCGTTTAGCACAGGAACTCTGTTCCCTGGGAAAAATCGAAATTAGAGGTGGTTTCATCTGATACTTCATTAATTTTTGAAATCCTACAAAGTGCCAAATGGTCTATAGGGAACTGGTGACACAGTGCTTAATCCAAACAGACACAGGTTCCCTCCCGCGTCTTACAGTTTAGCAAAAGAAATAAATAGTCAAGTCTACTACATATGTGTCAAAACGGGTCCTTGTCACAACAGATTTTAAGGAGGATAGAGTCATAGTGAGAGGCAGGATGGGGCAAATGTGACCTCTTCTAGAAAGGGACACTTGAACTGATAGATGAGGGAGAGAAGCAGCTGAGCAGTTGAAATTACATGGGCATGGATATTGGCCAAAGCCAAGAACATGGCTGAATGACATCATCTGGAGGACAAGAGAGCAGGAAATGAGACGAGAGACCAGGACTGATGTTCATGAAAGCACAACATGTAGTGGTGGGGAAGATTTTAAATCTGGAAATGAGTCCACAAAGAAGCAGCAGCCAATGGTGTTGCTGGAAAACCCGGAAAAAAGCTTAGCCTTTCCCTTGAGGAGGGAGCATCATTGCTGAAACAGCTAGAGGCCGAAATACATGGATTTAGAAATAAGCAATCTCCCAGGCTGGAAACCCATGCATAAGCAAGCACAAGCTTCAGAGTGGAGGGGAGCACAGAGAGGCTTTTGCGGGTAATGACTTAAACAAAGGGATAATGTCGTCCAAAGATCAGGGCAAATGAGTTATACATTCACTGGAGGGCGCCTGGGTGGCTCAGTGGGTTGAGCCTCTGCCTTCGGCTCAGGTCATGATCTCAGGGTCCTGGGATCAAGTCCCGCATCAGGTTCTCTGCTCAGCAGGGGGCCTGCTTCCTCCTCTCTCTCTCTCTCTGCCTGCCTCTCTGTCCACTTGTGATCTCTCTCTGTCAAATAAATAAATAAAATCTTTTAAAAAAATTTACATTCACTGGAGATAAAGGCATTTTAAATAACGTCCTATTTCTTGAATAGCATTGCCATCTCACAATACCTGGATATATAACAGTTGAAATTATTTTTTGTCTTCCTTATTCTCCTTGCAGTAAGTAGCTTTCCATTGAGGTCACCCAAAATATCTATTTTCTAGCAACATGAAAGAACCCGACTAGCACACGTATAAAGCATATGCTTCGTGGAATGAAGTGCTAGCTCCCATCATGGTGCAGAACGAGAGGAAGTTGCTCTTGCTCTGGTCTTTAGGCTGGCTGAACTTACAAAAACTATGGAAGAACTTTCTAAGAGGATATCATCTTAATGTAGATCAGACACTAGGACCATTGGATTATATCAAATGGTCTCAAAAGACGGCCACAAAAACGGGACATACCTTTCCACATGGGCTAGATACTCAGAGGTGGAAGCAGGAGGCACGGCATTCATGATAGGACATACAATATCGATCCCTAAAATTGTGTTCATTCAGGTACTCTGTCTCCAACCTGAGGCTGTGTCATTCTCCCAGAGATACCGTGAAACAAATTTTAAGCTCCAGTAGTGCTATGGTAGAGTTGTTTTCTTCATGTCTCTGGGTTCTGAATTCAGTCTGAGCCAACACCACACAAGACAAATGTATCTTTACCTTTTAACCTATGTTTCTGTTGTAAGACCAACCCCACCACCGTACTTTTTACCTGGACATGACCTTTATCAGCAGAATGTAAGAGAACTGAACTTTGGATGCTTTTGATATATTCATTGTTCTGCTTTACAAAGTGACCATCACCCCTAGTTTTGAATGTATGTTTAGATTTGTGAAAATACACAATCCTAGTGTCAGCTGGCAGGGAGCTTTGATGTCATCTAGTCTGACCCAACCCCTGGCCCATTTCTCTTTATGTAAAGTGAGGTGAACTTGTAAGATTACACAGGATTTGTAGTCTTTAAAGTGTAATTTATTAATAGAATTTGGTGCTTGCCCAACACACGTATGTGCTGTTATTTTCTCTCCTGTGTCCTGAAGGTTTCCCTTTCTCCGAGATCACTTTCATCATCGCCAAATGAATTGTATTATCTCCCCTCCCTTAAAAATAACCCCACCCAGACTCCTCTCTGGGCACTGCCCCGTTTTTCTACTCCTCTTGACAGTAAAACTCCTACAATACACATGCTAGCTCCTTTCTTTCCCGAAGTCTTGTCCTCATCACTCCACTGATGGAGCTCTAGCCGAGATCCCCAATGACCTTCACTGTCTACCTGGTGGTCCTGTCTCTGTCCCACTCTCACTGTTGGTATCAGCAGAATTGACACAAAGCATTACACTTTCCTTGAAGCATTTCCATTTGACTTCTGGAACACTTCTCCTGCTTGATAACCCTCCCTAGCTCCCCAGCTACCTTTCCTGGTTTTCTTTATGCGTTCTCCACTGCCTTTCAGCTCTCTAAACCTCTGAGCTGGCCAGGCTCAAGAATCTGAATTCTTCTGTCTGCATGTGCTTCTTCAGTAAGCTCATCCAACCTCATGGATTTAAGTGCTATATTGATGCAAGTTTGGGTGCCTTTAAATTTGTGTCTCCAGCCTGGACCTCTTCCAGCCATTCCAGGCTCATGTATCAGATTCTCTCATTGACTTCTCCCATTGGATGTCTCATAGATGTCTCAAAGTTGAGGCCACCTTTCAAGCTCTTATACCAGCTGCTTCCATCCCTATATCTTGCTCTCCTGAAGTCACCCCATCTCTGGAAACGGCAGTTGCATTTTTCCGGTTTTACCAGCCAGAAATCTTGTAGTCATCCTTATCCCTACACTGTGTCCCATCCAACAGTACATTCTTTAGGTTCTTCACAGTGTATATAAAAGTTGATGGCTTCTAACCTCCTCCGTTTTCAATGCTGTGGTCCAAACCACAATAATCTCTACTTCAGATAGTTGCAGTAGTGCCCTAACTGTTCTTCCTACTTCCACCTCTATTCCCTTAGTTTGTTCTGCACACAGCAGACATGGTTATGCTCTAAAAACCTTTGTCAGACTACCACACTCCCTTTCATAGTGCTGAGTTCTCACAGTGGCCTTCAAGGTACTCCTCTGTATCTCAGGCTTACAGATCATCTCAGAGCCCACCACCACGCTTGCATTGTGATCTGGGCATTACTTAGCTCCTAAACATAGTGGCTCATTAATTCTCTCTCACTGGATGTGATAAAATCATACATATTTTACAGTCTGTACAAAGAGCACTTGAGTAGGTTTGGTTTAAGTGGGGGAAAAGAGTGTGTGTGTGTGTGTGTGTGTGTGCACACACGTGCGTGATTGAGTGTGACATGTTTAATATTTTTATCAGGAAGTTTAGTTACCTTTGACCTGAACTAATCCTGATGCCGGAGACAATTCTTCTGTTTAGTAAAACTAATTTATACTACATATGCTTTTCTATTTTTTATTTGTTAAGCAAGAAATTGTAAAACAAGGGGTCTTGTCAGATGCTGTGCTTAACCCACACGAGCAGAAGAGATATTATTGAACTATCAAAGAAAGATGGTATGACATAGTATAACTTATGGAATATTATTTTGAAAAATAGGAAGACTGAATCTAATTAGACCTGTTTTTGTTTGTTTGGCTTTTTGTTTTTGTTTTTGTTTTTTTAAGTGAGAGTCTAGGCCATTACATAACCCATATTGATTTCGGCATTCCAGAATTTGATTGATTGAGTTCAACCTATTGACAATTTATAATGAAATGCAATTGTGGCTTTTATTTTAATTTGCTACTGGCACATAAAAATCTTACCACTGACATCGGTGGAGGAAAAAGGTGTCTCTGCTTGGCAGGAAGCATTTATGGCTGTATATAATGCAGATAAGTTTGTTTGAGAATGTAGACAGCTTTCTAGACAATCGCTAGAGATAGGACCTTAATTTAACCCCGAGCCTGAAGCATTTCCTCTGGGATACGGATGACTGATAACACGGCGGAGGGCAGAAAAAGTATAGATTTACTGAAAAATAGATGTTGCAAGCAGGGGTGTTAAATTTCTTCCTCTAAATCATTGTTTAAAAGGACAAGCTTAGATTTCTGCTTCAGAATGAAAACCCTACTTGTTGGAAGAGAAATTTTTTAAAGTACTGGTAGCCGGCATTTTCAACATCTCATTTCTAAACCTTAGTGATGTACTTACCTCTAGCTCATCTTGCAATAAGATAGCATGACTACACTCTCTTTTAATATCCTCTATACAGGATACCTCGGTGATTTCTAATTTAAAGAAAATGAATCCTTTACCGACAGCTTGATAATCTTCCCCATGGGAACAACAGAAAAAAAATCTCTTGTTCACAGCACTCATGAGCATCCTGTAATAACCAGCTCCTTTAAATGGTGGAGTAAATAGATCTTTATTAACAAAGATTACATATAATGTGCTTCTATATCCCAGTCTTCAAGAATAACCTTTTAACAACGTGAATAAATAAGCTGTAATAGGTTTCTTGCCCTTTATTAAGCAAAATATCAAGAACTTCTTTCTGTGAGGGCATAGGTTAAGTAACTCCTTTATTTACTAATGATAAAGTTAATTGTGTGAAACCTAATTCTACCAGGTTAGAAAAAGAATTTGTCTTTTAACTAACTCTTGGCCCTCACAGTGATTTTTTTTTTAATATTATAATTCTTCAAATGAGGTTTACCATCGTCTCCTATACTTTTTACTAATTCATGATCGCAAAAAAGCAAAACAAAACAAAAACAATAACAAAAAACACAAAAACCGTTGGATATATTCTATGTAAAATGACTAAGAATAGTCAATAACCATTCTTTACCGGGGGTGCTCAGAGTAGCAGTTTCAGGATCCATTAAGAGCAAACATTCTGTCTTATCCCTTTCATCGGGTTGAACTAACCAAGTGACACAGTTCGGCAGCTAATTATAAAATAGCCCACATTATAGAAGAATTAGAAACAGCAAATGAATCATCTGGAGAGCTGCCATGGTGGTTCAAAAATTCTACGTGCACAACATGTGAATTTTAATATATCATTTTAATTACGCAATTCTTCCCAGTGAACCCTTCTCATTACTTAGGCAGTGTGTGTGTGTTTCCTTTACCTTGATTACAAAGTCAAACCATTTGAGCTGAAATTAAAAATAGCTGTGTATTTATAGAGAAAACAGAGGGCTGTGTTTTGATAAGGCCTCTGGAGGAGGAGGGCAAAATGTAACCCTGGAAGAAGGAAAGGCTGCCTGGTCTTCATATCAGACACCAGCTAACGAAATCCTAAGAGGGTTTGTTTCATGAGCCAGTGGGCTGAGGCAACCTTTAACATGCAGGAAACTGGAGTTAATTAAACTGTTACCGGGATCCTATCTGTCATCCTAGCCGCGTGTTCTACCCCAAGTCCATTTACATTTTAGAATTGAAAAAAGGTTCTCAGGACTGTTGATAAACCGTGTTTACTGTCTCTATTGATTTGCTACTTTTGCATAACCTTTATGTTTTAATTATCTTATAGTATTTCTTGAAGGCTCTTCTGTAGCACTTGCTATCTGATTAGACTTTACTGGCAATTATGAAACACTAGGAGTACACCTTTTAATGGATTAATCTGCCTCAAAGTTATGAGATAAGTACAGGAGGGAAACAGCTAAGAAAAAAATGATGTTATGTTCTTGAAAGGCTATTTTCAAACCACAGTTGTGCTTACTGTAGAGGAGACAGAGTCCAATTATTTGCCTGCTTTCACCAGAATGCCAGCATTCACTAGAATGCCTCCGGGGGATTATTTTACATATAGCATGTCAGAAAGAGCATGCACCGGGAGGCCATCAGTTGGATAATTAAGATACACATTTAACACCTGGCAAGCGCCCATTCTGTGAAAGACCTAGAGCCCAGACCTTTTTTCTAATATAAATATTTTTATTGAATGAATTCTTTATCTATTGTAACATAGATAAAAATTGCACATGTGTTTATTCATTCCTACCTAACGTTTATTAAGTATTTACAAGGTATCAGGCATGCTGCTAAGAACTAATTACCCAGACCATCTCAGGATCATGGGGTAGACTTAGAGCATTTTATACAAGAAGAGACAGAAGCCCAGAGAGGTTACATAATTAGCCTTGGGTCACACAGCCTGACAATGGATTTCTAGCTCAGGGTGTATGATTCCAGAGCTCTAGCCCCTGAATAACACCCTATGGGATATATTTCAGTAATGGATACTAGATACCATTACAAGAAGGATGATGAGGCCCTATTATGCTTTTAGCATTTTCATATCTAAACACTGGCCCAGAGCTTTAATTTGAAGATGCTATCGTGACAAGGGTTTCTAAAATTCAAAGTAACTCCAACCCAATTATCATATTAAAGAAAGTTTATGTGTAGATACTCTATTTCAGGGAACTTGACCATTCTGAATGGATTTTCATCAGGAGATATAAGGAAAACAGATGAAGAATCAAGTAACTAAAATCCTGTCTGCTCTTCAAAAGCAAACAATACACGATCCTGAATTCTCTAATTTACCATTAATGCCTTAAAGACAAATAATAATGTTAGGGTACATATAGTATTTCTTCACCCAGGGTTTGCTTGTTGACCTGGTAATGTTTTCCCCAAACACTCCATGGGCAATCCTTAAACTGCCTTCCATTCATTTATTTAGTTGTATATTTAAGGGGAAGGGAATACCATAATCTTTCTCTTAAAGGCAGAGGAGTCAGAGCCACTAAGTTTCTGGTCCCATACAGGACCAGACACATGAGTGTCACTAAGTCACATAAATTGCTGTACTCTCTCTCCTACCCATCCATCCATCTATCCCATATCTAGTAAACAAAGAATAGCATAGTAGTTGTGAGCACAGACTCTAAAACCTGGCTGCTGGGATTCTCAAAGCTCTGCTTCACTCCAGCTACATGATGTAGACCAGGTAACTATTCTGGGCTTAGTTTCTCCATCTGTAAAATGGCAGTCGTTTATATATTAAAGATCATTTATAGTGAGGATTAAATCGATTAAGAAAATAAATTAGTGGGGTGCCTGGGTGGCTCAGTGGGTTAAAGCCTCTGCCTTCGGCTCAGGTCATGATCCCAGGGTCTGAGATCGAGCCCCGCATCGGGCTCTCTGCTTGGCAGGGAGCCTGCTTCCCTTCCTCTCTCTCTCTTTGCCTGCCTTTCTGCCTACTTGTGATCTCTATCAAATAAATAAATAAAATCTTTTAAAAAAAAAAAAAAGAAAAGAAATTAGTGGAAGCAAAGAACTCAGAAGAATGGCCCTTACAGGGTAAGCGCAGGATATTTACCACTATCATCATAACTATTAGTGATAGAACAATGTCCTAGGGCACTATGGTAGCCCTTAGATAATAGTGCAGGCAAACCATCATATTACTTGGTCTACTTGGTGATTTGCTGAATAACTAACAAGAACAGTAGCAAGACCTATTCCTTGACCCTGCAGTCTTATATATTTTCTTTAATTTTCCCAAACAATTCTTGAACCCCCAAAGGGAACATGGCAGAAAATAAAGACAGTCCCGAGCAAGATGTTGACCTAGAGCAGCCCATTTCCCAGACCCTTCAAGGATCAGTCTGGACATGATGTGCACGTGCTCCCCCTGATCAGTGCCATGGCAGCATGTGATCTTGTGGGCCACCCTTGGGTCAGTTCCCTGGGGCCCTTTCACAAGAACATTACGCTTCAGCTGAAAACTTTGGCAGAATCTGCACACTCTCTGAGGAAAATATCTGTCTCTCTTGCAATGTTCATGGACCACAGGCACATAAGTAGCAATCATTTAGCTAGCTCCCAGTACAGGTTTGCCCCCAAAGAAAAAACAGACATTGATTTTTTTTAAGCAACAGATGTTGTTCCGTTACAACTATTGTGGCGAGAAGAAAATCATTAGAGGTACTCATAAATGTGGAAGAAACTAAGACAGGTAGCGTAGGGAAGGAAAGAAGTTTTTTCCTCTACCCATCTCAGGTTCTCTTAAATCAGAGTGGCCCAAGGCAAGTTGACTGCAGAAAAACAAACAAGTGTATTAGCATGTGTATCACATGTACACGTGGGAGTACCTAGTGATGAGTAATGACTTAAAGGGGTGGTTAGAACTTCACCTTATAGAGCAATTTAACAAATAAATAAGGAAACAATAAATGGGTAGAGACGATAATACACGGGAAAAGGACTTTGAACCTCTAGGGGTAGCAAATTGTGGGAAGGCAAGTGTATGGAGGGAACATGGTAGATGAGGGTTTTAGCAAGGTTTGCTATGTAGGTAACTCTGGGCTGATAGAGGTCTAGAGTTTTCTCCAATGACTGACCTCTGTCATTACCGGTAGAGACGGCTACAGATTTATGTGGTGGTTTTACACAAATAAGGGGAGGACAGAAACTTCTTCTTTCAGCCACTTCTTTTCAGTTGCCAACAGCTCAAAATAATCTTGTGTCAAAAGTGGCATATTGGGGGAAAATATCCCCACATCCTTATGATAAAAGTGGCATATTCTGCTCCTCTTGGATTCTCTCTCCCCATTCCTGCAGTATCAGTGATCCAGGACAAATAAGGAGCGTGCCGGACCACCATGCTGCCGTGTCAGCTCTGCATACAGATGGATTCAGTAAAGCGCTTTCTGTAGCCCTCAGCTTCCCCCTGGAATGCCAGAAGAAGGCCCAATTCCCTCTCCTCCTGGGCTGCCCTCGGCCCAGATTCCTCCTCCTTGGAACTCTTGGAAATCTATGCCCAGCTTCATCCTCGGGAATTACCAGCACATACAGAATATGGGCCACCCCTCCCTCCTCCTCCCTTACTAGCCATGGTAGGACACACTGTGATCTGGTGTTAGCAGTCTTACGAGTGTTACTCAGCTTCCCACGATGATTTTGATGGCAGATAAGAATGTTTGTCTGTCGGGGCCCCTGGGTGGCTCAGTGGGTTGAGCCTCTGCCTTCGGCTCGGGTCATGATCTCGGCGTCCTGGGATCGAGCCCCGCATCAGGCTCTCTGCTCAGCGGGGAGCCTGCTTCTCCCATCTCTCTGCCTGCCTCTCTGCCTACTTGTGATCTCACTCTCTCTGTCAAATAAATAAATAAATATTTTTTAAAAAAAAGAATGTCTGTCTTATATTTTAGCAGTTTGTGTGCTTACCTATTTTAATATACTTAGAAACACATCTAAGTATGCTTCTATCATATCAAAAGGATAATTTCTTAGATATTTCTGCTTGGAAAAAGTCCAAGAAAACAAAAAAATAAGTTGAAGTAACACAATGAAAAACAGATGTAGGTGGTATATCAAGGTAGTATACAGATGATCGTGTTCGAGGCTGTTGTCCTACCCTGACTACAGTCAATACAGGATTACGTCTAAGACCCAGGGTGCCATTTTGCCTGCTTTGTAATGGAAGAAATTAATTAAGGAAAAGAAGAAATGATTTCTAATAATGCCCACATGTAGACATGAAATAGTAGCTGTTTCATGAAAAAATTTTTAATGAACATTAATGAAATGACACAGGTAGATGGCTGATATTTCTACTAATTTGTTTTGTTTGGTTAGGTTTTATTTTCATTTTTAAAGGGGAATGATTTTTGGCAGTGTTGGAAAAGTTCTATCAGTTCCCCCAAGCAGGGGTCGGTCACGCAGGCCCAAGAGTCCCCATGCTAAGGGAGCACACGGTAAAACCCAGCAAGAAGATGACCTTTAAAAGACATGGGAAAACAAGACCGTTTTCCTCAATACTTAACGCATAAGGCTTGCCCTGTGCCTCTGCTTACACTTAATTAAAATCTCTTACTTCCACAAGGGTGAGAAGAGAAAGATAATTTGGGTGGATTGGATAAATTTGCATTTGCCATCAGTTTGGATTTCTTACCAGCAATTTGTTTCTAACTATATTTTACATCGTAGAAGCAGGTGGGGGCGGGGTGGAATCATCCCAACGGAGACGCTGAATCACTAGCAGTTGAGGTGCGGACAGAGATGGAAGGCACCAAGTTCTGCTTTCCATTAATTCTTCAGAGGCAGCGTGGAAGAGCTGGAAGGAGGGGGACACTTCCCTAAGATTACTTTGCCCGTTTTGAGTTAGGACTCAAAAAAGAAGACACTAGTCAGGAGTGGGCTAGGAGTAACTCGCTTTGCAACGATTTTGTCAGGAGCTGGCCCCGGGTCCGTGTTCCTCAAGTTGAACACAGCCCAGGGGTAGGGAGGCAGGCATCGTCCTACCAGAAGCACGGCACCTCTTTTTCAAGCTCACATTAGCATGTTAGTCGTCTGAAACCGTTTTTATATCAAAGTAAACAGAAGCAGATACTGGTATTGAAAATAAATTCCTTGAGATTTTTTAAGCTCAGTCAACACATCTGAAAGAAATAGTGGGCTTTTAACAGGTCTCTCTAGGCTAACCTTCTCCCCCCACCACCCCAGGTTCCCTGCGTGGGGGGCACACGCCCCCTCTATCCTCTGCTCACAAGGATGTGGGTAGAAATATTTGAAGAGGCCTTTGGCTGTCTCTGGTGCTTCTGACCATCCTCATCCACGCACTTCCTTCTCCTGGTGCTTTCAGCTCCTTGCAGCCTGGTGCCCCTGGCCTTGAACCAGGGTTTACAAATCCTTTGGTGCGGAGATCCACAAAGATGCCCTCAGCATCTGCAAGGATGTATATTTAAGAAACACTTCCTTGGAGCTTTCTCTTCACCCCATAACAAAGCTCAGATATAATTCCTTTCTATCTGCTTCAACATGAGTTTAATTCTTTGCTCTCCAGCTCACACACATTGTCCACCTTATCCATGATCAAGGAAGTGACGACTTAGCCCCCAATTAAAAGGATTTTGGCCTCTACAGGCAAGAAAGAAAACCCCACTGTTGTGCATACCCGCTTGCCCAAATACCCCCTTTGCTGGCATCCCTTCCCTCTAGACTCCAGAACATTACTCTAAAGGAAAGCTCATTGTTAAGTGGCAATCTTGAATTTGGAATTCTGACCTCCTTTACCAAAATCAAGGCAAAATTCTTGACCCCCAGACTCTCCTCTCTACCCATCTCTCACTCCTTGGGTTGAAAGGCTATGCCGAATGGACTTGAGTAGTTCTAGTTCCCAGCATGACTCATGAGGCACCGTGTCCATTAAATATTCATATTCTGCTCCTGGGGTGATCATTACTATTCCAGATCAGAACTGTTCTAGTGCATTGAAAACATCAGTATGGCTCAGCTTAATTCATCGTGCGTCCATTCAGGTAGGCGATCGTAGAGCCATTCTGTATATACGCCAAGGTCTCCCCTCCCCTGCCAGGAGGGGCGATTCCTTAACGGTGAGGAAACTGGGACCTGTTCTTTTTTTTATTCCCAACTGTAAACTTGAATTAGATGCTTGGCACACATTAATGGTTTTTAAAACGTCTCTTCGTAATGGAATCTGTCATCGTGTCTCCATCACCATGCCAACTGGAAGGACTTCACTGCTCTCTCTGATAGGAAAGTTGAAAACAATGACTAAAAAGAAAGCATATTTACTGACATTTTGTTACCATAGTGGAGGGGAGCAGGAAATGGTTTGGATTTATTAACTTGCAAGTTGTGAAGGCAGAGATGTCAGACCTAGTTACATATTTGCTCTGGTATAAGAATGATTACACAGAACACTGGTGACTTGGCTGTCTTGAGCTCAGGCTCAGAGGCAGTGCCCCACACATCTGTGCCGAAAGTCAGAGCTGCTAGGAAATGCTGCTGTGGCTTGGTTACAAATCAGCCCTCCTCTGGCAAACTTGCACGGGACAAGATCTAACCAGCTCTTCTTCCAGGGTCTTTGTCCTTTTTGTTTACCCTATCCTTACTCGTGCTTTTCCTCGTGATTTCTTTTTTTTCCTAGTTCTGTCTTTCCCAAGGAATGTCTGTCAGCAGACCCTCTCTAGGTCAGCCTTGTTACATGGACCTGAATGACACAAGCAAACATCACCTCTCCTTGTGCAGCCCTCCCCCTGCCCTGCTGGAGGTCTCCCTGCCGCCCCTGTTGTCACCAACCCAGCTTATGCAGTGGCCACCTCTGTGCTCAGGACTGAGAGCTAGAGGTGTGAATCTGACCACAAGGGCTAGCAATGTGGGAAAGCCTGCCCTGTGGAAGACATTGGTCTCCATCTGCTTCTGCTCTCCGGGCTCACTCTCTGCCTCTGTATCCACCCGTTCCCAAGAGCACGCCATAACACTGCCCGTGACTAAGAAAACGGGCCTTCAGAATTAAAATGCATTCATCATTGTCAGGGAAAATACAGGATGCAGAGAAGGATGAGACCCTCCTCACCTGTGTTCCTCACCTCCCGTTTCCCCAGCTTGAAAAGGCACAGCATTTTCTAACAAAGACCATTTCTGAGTACTGAGCTCAGATGCCTTTTTACATACCAACCGTAGAACACAACACATAAAATTTACATGGAGCATTTGTGGCTCTGAGTCCTGAGAAATTTGGGAAATTAAGAAGGCTTCCCCCCCCTCCTTTCTTTCAGAGAGCATGTGAAAGCATTCTTTTCCTAGTAAATGGATTTAGTCTAACTGCCTAATTCATTATGCTAAAACCATGAAGCAATTTCCTGTTCAAAGCCCCGGCTCACAGGCTCTCTGTTGTCAAGTATTTGAATTTCAGATTAGAAATGTGTTCATTTGGATAGCTTGAAAGGAAAGCTTTGTTGTCAGCTTGGCTTTATGTTCTGCCAGAAGCCAAATCCCCCCTCTCCAGCAGTCCCCAGCAAAATACCAGACCTCGACCCTGGGCTCCGTGTCTTGAAACAGACACAAACACCTCTGGCCTCTGTGGTCAAAGCAGTGGTTAGAGGTTTACTTGCCCTAATAATACAATCCTCTCAGAGGAAATACCGGGGTCTGCACCCTGCTCCGCCCCCACTTTCCTATCATCATCACCTATCAGAAAGTTAAAAAAAAAAAAAAAAAAAAAAAAAAAAGAAAGAAAGAAAGAAAGAAAGAAAGAAAAAGGAGTGTTTCTTCCAGATTGTCCTCGAGAGTAGCTTAGCTCTATGAGTAACTGAGCCGTTTGTGACAGAGCAGTGACCTGAATGGCGGAGGCTGCATTTTTTGTCAACCTGTGACTTGTCATCTAGGCTGGCAGCACCATCTCAGCCACTTGCCATCCCTCATGACGGCTTCCCCTCGTTGATCTTAGAAGAGCCTAGTCAGCTGCTCAGAAAGTCAGAAGTCACCCTTGTGAGCTGCAAAACACTAGGATGAGGAGGAGAACCATGGCCCGATATACCTCGAAGGAACATGGAAATAGATGCTTGACAGGCTAGTAATCACGGAGCTTCGGACCCTGGGTAGAAATTTAGGCCGCTATTTCTTCTACAAATGGTTGCATTTTTGAACCAGCAAGATTCTACAACATTGTCCTCCTTTGCTACTATGATTCCACTGTGACTATCTAAATATTATTAATAGGTATTTACTGAGACTTCTTGTTCCCAGTGATCAATGTAGTGCTTATATCTGACGCCAGCGTGCAACATTTTGGGTTGTCACTCATGTTAATGACTAATTGGTGTTGAGTGTTTTACCGTTTACAAAGTGCTTTTCATTAACATTCTCTCACTTGGATTCGCTCAGATGCAGCCTTTTTTGTTTGGTTTTGTTTTTACAGTTTTTTAAAATGACATCTGACTGACATGTCACATTATACCAGTTTTGGGTTTACAGCATCATGGTTCAATATTTGTATATATTGCAAAATGGTCACCACAATAAATCTCATTCCCATCCATCACCTCACATAGTTAGAAATTTTGTGTGTGTGATGAAAACTCTTAAGATGTGCTCTCTGGGGGCGCCTGGGTGGCTCAGTGGGTTA